>RJWT010000959.1:0-54490 GCA_004365215.1 Cuniculus paca
CAAATGTCTTAGTCATGTTCTCATCACTGTGATACAATACCAAACACCCACAAACTAAAGGACAGGTTTATTTTGGCTTGTGGTTTTTGGAGGATTCAGTCCATAGTTGGCCAGCTCCAAGGCAGAATCAGCATGGTGGAAGGCCCTGGACAGAGGAAAACTTCTCACGTCATGGTGACCAGGAAACTGGAGGAAAGAAGAAGTCAGGGAGGGAGGTCGACCCTTCCAGGTAATATCTCTTGTGATTGCCCTCTTCTGACCAGATCCCACCTCCATGCAACACATTCAGTCATGAACTCATCCGTTTATCAATGACTACTGCGCCCCAGGATCCAATCACCTTCCAAAAACCCCCTCTGAATACATGAGGATTTGAGGATGGGTGTGGGGGCATTTCAGATCTAAACCATAACATCAACTTTTCTGTGTGATACAGTCTTTAATTTTTGAGTTCTGTCAACATTAATAGGGATGTGTCTACTTTAGACTGTAAGTACCAGACTCCACCTGGTTTCAATCCTATGTGCCAATTTAGTTAAAAATAAATTAAGCCAGTTACACGAAATAATTGCCTGAAGATGGCTTTACTTTTACACTTGCTGTTTTGGGTTAGATATGGACTTATTAGAAACTGTTTTATTCAGTATTGAAATTATCTCACATCATATAATTATTTATTGATTATTATGATGCCATTACCTGAGAAATCTTTTTTGGCTAATACAGCATGAAAATCAGATGTTTACAAGTTTAAATGTCCTATTTCTACCTTAAGAATCTTTAAATTTTTTTTTGTTATTTGGGTTATTTCTACTTGCCAGATATTTCTCATTGATTGTTATCACTATTAAGAAATTTTAATAGCTTTTATGTCTTAGATTATTAAGAAAAGTAATACTCCACTTCAATAATATGATACAGTTTGAAAAACATTATATTGCCTGTCTCCAGTATTTTAATATGCTTTGGTCTTACCTCTTAACTGTGTAGCAACATGGTATATCTTATAATTCTGGGAACTTAAAGGTATAGAAACATCACCACTAACTGTGTGATCTTATATAAGTTGCTTTACTTTTCTATTACACAACTGCTGCAGGAAAATTTGAACCCTTATTTTGGACACCTTGGTTTATTAAAATCTAAATATGTTTTGCTACTAATTTATAATGGTAGATAAAGGGCCACATCTGCTAAATACTTAGTTTTTGGATGGCTATTCCTAGTATAATGTAATTCACACTTATTTTTATTCCTAAGTGCTAATTTTTGAGTGAGAAAGAGAGTAGATTTGTAGCTTGTATGCTAGTAATAAACTTGGGGAGCAGTTTATGCTTGTGGACATCATCTTATAGAAAGCTTCAGAAAAAGAGATTGAGAATTTCAGAGTCACTAAGTCTCTCTGCTTCACAGCATTTCATGGTCCCTACAATAAATCAAAGAGTTACAAAATGTCCTTTAATTCAAAAAAGTTTACAGAAATGGAAATGTTAACTGCCCTGATTTGATCATTACCCACTATCTACTTCTGTCAAATTACCACACAGCAAACCATAAATTCCTACAATTAAAATAAATGAATAAATAAATAAACATGTCCTTTAATTTACTTCATTTACCACACCAAGTTATTTTCTTTCATTTTTTTACTGCACTGACATTTAAGATGCGTGTATTCAGAATAATTTGTTCTTAAAAAGTCAACATTCATATTTATTTGTAATCTAACTTTGATCAACCACAAATTCAAATATCAAAATAAAATACACGTGCTTATATTTTAAGTGTCAACAGCAAAAACAATTGCTGAAAAGGACCATTGATAGAAAGTTAAAATTGTCAAAGAAAATGTGACTTAGTTATTTCCTCAATGAAAAAGTAACACTGTTGCTGTGTGTTACATGTGATAACTTACAGCTTACTAAGAAAACAGATGATTGAGATAAGGAAACTAGAAGCAGTGGGAAAAGATGGTGTTTCATGGATCTTTGGGAATTGCAAAATAGTGGCAAGTGGGACAATTTCTTAACACCTTTTGAGTGGTGGGAATGTCTAGAACCATCACCGGGCAAGAGACAGAGGAGCATCTGCTAGGATGCTGCATTATTCACTAGGTGTAAGATAGGTTAACTTCTACACCGCTCAGTTACCCTCTAAGTATTCTCAGTGCCAATTCAAGAATAAAGCTTGCATTTCTGAACAGAAGAGCATTTGGAAGTGGCACAGTTTGGGGAAAAGTAGAATTTCACAATCCAAAGACAGAAAATAACAGAATTTCACAATCCAAAGATAGAAAATAACAATATATGATTGTATAGTTCAATTGGTCGGTTGTTAAAAAACTTTTACACTGATCAAAAAATGTTTAAATTATTTTCAGAAGCTTCTATTTTATGAGGCAGAGAAATAGGTGTGATATTTTTGAAAGATTTTGTTAACAATAAGAACACTTAAAATCTGAAGAATCCTATTCTGCTATTGTGTCTTTAATACACAAGATTAGTGTGCTAGAAAAATTAACTTCTCAGAGCTTTCATTATTTTACTCCTCTCTTTAGTGAAAATACCTGTTCTCCATACCTGAAATATATATTTGAGAGACTATAATACTATAATATGAACCTAAATATATAGACAGTATAATACTGTAATATAAACCTAAACTAAAAAGTTCAAGTTTTGAGCATAGAGTGGAATGGACCAGCAATCCTGTATTTTCCTAAATTTCTCATTTTTAATGCCTTGGAACTAAAGTAATTCTACTTTTTCCTTAATCTCTCATTTTTAATGCCTTGGAACTGAAGTAATTCTGCAGAATAAATCAGTGACTATTGATTTCAAGGACCAGAATTCTGAGGTAGAAAGAACCAAGTAAATAAGCAAAGAGTGGGGTGGCTTTATTTATATTTTGAGGGTAGAATTTGACTTGTGTTATAATTAGCTAACCTTGATGAAATTTCTGTTTTATACATATCACAAGGTAGCTTCTAAATGAATGCAATTAGTCTTAAAAGCACATAGAAGTCTAATTGATGTACTGTGATATTAACTTTAAACATGATTTTATAAAAGATCAAATTTGCATTTAATAGAAACTTAACAGTGACACTTGTCAAAGATATAAAGGAGCTTGCATTTTCATACATACAGTTTTTGCTTAAAAGAAGTGCTCCTGAAAGGGAACCCAAGGGAACTGCAGCCATGCTCGCTCCTGCTCGGTGCCTGAGGTGGCTATGCCAATTTCACCACCCCCTAACCCATCTGCACTCATGTAAGAATGTACTCAGTTGCACGTCTTTATATATACCTTCTTATCCAACCAAAAGAATTGTGGTTTCATAAATACAGTGAAATTCTTATCAGCTTTGTCAGTACTAAGCAGTGGGTTGTGGTAAGCTTATAAATCTCTTTGAATAAATTGGTTATTGTAGATGAACAGTATGATACATGAGGAAATATTGACTATTCATGTTTTCTTGCTGAATGTGATTTGTATCAAAATAAAGAACTTCTACACCAAAGTCATATTCTGCTAAAAAAAAAAAAGAAAAAGAAAAACTATTGTATTTTTGTGATTGGAGACAAAATGAGGTGAATTTGGGTCATATCTTGCAGGCTTTCAAATCTGGTAATTTTTTGATGGAAAGACAAAACAGAAGATTTGTAAATTCATTTGGAAAGGAATGAAGACAATGAAGAGTTATTTCTTTCCAGTTTTTCATTATGGAATTTGCTGCAAAGCAAAAATAGAGAAAAGCAGGATAAGAAACCTCTATCTTTGGATACTTTCCACTATAGGTTTTGAAATACATTCTTTGCCATTGAATGACTGTTTTTGCTGTTTTAGCAAGGACAATGAAGCTGTTTTCAATGGCAAAAGGACAGCAGATGGATGGTTTTAGGTGATGTGATTTGATGACTTTTGCTGCCAGCTCTATTGATTTGTACGGTGCTTATGGAAATAGGGCAACAGCATTCAGGTCACACTGGGGTCTTCCTGCCCTTTTCACCTGAGAGAGATTCACTAGTATCAATAAGTTCTAATGTTTGAGAAGAAACTTTGGGGTCACTGTTCATTTACCAGTTCCTGTAATTTGATATAGGATCCGTTGCAGTAATTGGGAATTTTTATGGGACCCTGACAGACAGGATAGGAAAAAGAGGTCAAGGAAGACTGCTTTACGGAGACATTGGTTTTGATTTTTAAAATATGTCTACTCCATATTATAGGCTTCCATTTAATCTTGGATTACAGAAACCCCGTGTAAAACTTTGGGATTTCAAAACTGTCATAGTCAAACTTCCTGCTTTGGATAATACATTCTTGGCACATACTGAAAGCTATAACCTAATTGTGAGTGTCATGAGATGGGAATTCTGCTTGGGTGATCCAGCAGACACTGAGGTCACCTGAATGCTCAGGAGACTTCTTGCACTTACCTAGCTCCTCTTTAAATAGCATGTGTGTGGGGTGGGGTTGGAGGTAGTACTCATGTTTGAAAGGAGTGAAGAAAGTGGGAAGGGGTGAGTCATGAGCAAGGAGAGGATTACTGCAACCAGGAAGCATTCCGAGGAGGAATCTGCCAGCATGTGTTCTTGGCTCTCAGATTGCCAAGAGGACATCTGCAGAGTTAGTGTGAAAAGGGCAGCAAGAGGAATATTTGCAGCCATACAGAGAGATGGTTCCTTAGGTCAGGACCACTGTAAAGCTTAACCAGAGTGGAGTGAAGACTAGATGCTGTGTCCTTTCCTGAAAGAGGACAAAGAAGGTGACTGAGGGTAGAATCTTAGAATTTCTCCAAACCTTAGCAGAGGCAACTCATGCTCACCTCAGGCTGCACGACCTGGTCATCTTTTCTGGTGCCTGAAGTGACAAGTGTGAAGTGCGAACTTCAGGTGCATGTCAATCAAAACACAAAGATTTCTGGTCTTATTTTTCTGTGTCTAAGCTTTTATATTTTTATTTGGCATGTTTTTTGTACTTTTCTTCAGATATTTTATTTATGAAAACTGTTGTTTTGACTACTGTAAAAGAGGGTGCATAGAAAAAACATTCACTTTTCAACTTAACAATATAGGAGGATGAAGCTGAGAAACAACTGAGGTATTTGCCACAGTAGTCAAATACACCTGGAAATTTCTTCCAAGTTTTGTCTTACCTTAAAATTCATATAAACTTGGTATTATTTTATATACAATAGCTATACATGCTTATTTTTAGCATAAAACAATGTATCAAATTTCTGAAAAATTACAAATGTTACATAGCACCATATAATTCTTGAAGAATGAAATATAATTCCAGAATCACAGGCCAAAATTCTGTCTCTCATTCTTCCTGTTTTTGTACCCTTGGCCAAGTAAATTATTATTTCCAAATCTCTGTGTCCTACAGGATATAGGGAAAAAGGGAACTTATGAAGTTGGCTGTATTAAATGAGAGAATGTGTCTAGCACTTAGTAAGCTCTCAATAAATAGTGCTAGTAAAAGAAGTTTTCAAGGTTGTTATTTCAATGAGTTATAGTATTGGAGAAAAATAGGCATTTCTAAGAGAGAATCTCTTGGGAGAGCCAAGTGCCTCTGAAGATAGCTAAAGCAGATGTAGGACTGGGAAGATACAGGAGCCAACCCGTGGTTCACATTGTCATTACAATAGTCACAGAATAGGCTGCCAAGGGGTTATCATGATTTAGAACTTTGTCTTTGCTCCTGAATGTTATTTCTTCCACCCTTCCTTCCTTACTTGAGGTCCTCAGAATTTCCTTCTTTTAGTGCCTTTAGAAATATTGATTCTCCTTTAATTAAAGTCGAGTCCATTTTTAGTTCTTATTATTGCTACTTTCATCTTAGGCGTCATATCTAGAAAAGAATTTTTACAGTTTTATTTTCTTACTGACACTAGCAAAAGCACAGGTGGTGACGGCATTTTTTCATGCATACCACTTGCTTCACAGAGACAGGACCTTCACCTCACGTCACTTTCCCCAGGCCCTCACCACAGCATCAAAGAGACAGCACTTTGTCTGAACCTTCCCCAGCCTCTCAGGGCACAGTATTTCTGGCATATCGCTAGATTCTGATCACTGTCCCTTGAGAGAAGAGCAAAACAAAAACAAAATACTAGGACAACTATTGAGGTATTCTGAAAATAAGAGTCAGAATAAATGAAAAATGACTATAATTAATGTGAAATTATTCAGCAAATCTGAAAATAGAAATCCAGAGGACAACTCTTTTTTGAAGATTTTAATGATGAGGTTTTAAAACAAATGAAATAAAGCACCATATTTACCCACATTTTCTGTATTTTTCTTTGTATTTGTACCTTAGATTGAAGAGCCGGTGGGTATGTGTGGGTTTATTCACTAAATTAGCTACATATGCATTTTTAAAGATTTTCATATGTTCTATACTAAAGAATAGGTATTCATTCAGAGTAACATAGTAGTTGTTCATGAGCAAATTGGATTGTAGATATTTAAATACTTTTTCTTGCCTTCAGCAATTTCTCCTGCACCTAGTGAAAGATTTGGCATCTGTCTGAAGAGCCAAAAGAAAAAGGCCTGGAAATTTATAAGAATTGAATAGTACACTCAATATCTATCCTATCCAAATTTTAGGTTGAGGTTTAGGGACCTTGACCTTTAGGGAAGTGGGACACAGCAGATATTAACTGTCTTATTACCCTGATATTGCCACAAGAAAATATCATAGACTGAATAACTTAAACAAAAGACATTTATTTTCTTAGTTTTGGAGGTTAAAAGACTGAGATCAGAGTGGTTTGTGGGATAGATCAGTTCTGTGAAGTATTCTAGTTCTGCCTTGCAGATAGCCACCCTCTTGGGATGTCTTCCTAAGGCAAAGAAAGAAAAAATTTTTATAAGGATACCAGTCCCATCACAAAAGCCCAGTGTCATGACCTCATCTAAACCTAATTATCTCTAAGACAATATTTCCAAATACCATCACTCTGGGGGCTAGGACTTTGAGTGCAGGACTCAAGTCAGTCCATAATGTCACTCTACCCTAGGGTCACTTTCGTCTCTTCATTGCTAATGTTGGGCTCTCCAGATGGTGAGACATGCTTGGGATCCTTTTTGCCCAGTTTTCTGGATCAGTGTTGAAGCTGTTTTGCTACTGGTTCTGAGATAATCTTGATGGTACCATTTTTAAAATAGACTTTACTTTTCAGAGTACTTTTGGGCTGAAAACAAAATTGAACAGAATAGAGCAATAGCTTCCACTACTATCAATCTCTCACATAAGGGGGTACATTTAATATAACGAATGAGTGTTCATTGAAGCATTATTATCTCTGAACATTCATAGTTTACATTAAGGTAAGTTCTTGAGGTTGTACATTTTATGAGTTTTGACAAATGTCTATTGAAACATGTCCACTGTTATTCATCCCTTTCTTTTTTCTAATCAATGGCATACACTAATCTTTTCACTGTCCTGTTTTGCTTTTTCCAGGGCATCATTAAAACAGTAGGTAGAGTTTTAAATTAGCTTTTTCATTTAGTCATATAGTTTAAGGTTTCTCCATGTCTTTTCATCACTTGAGGCTCATTTCTTTTTTGTCCTGAATATGGTGCTATCTTTGATTGTTTAGATTCCTGCCTTGACCTGGAGTCTCTGGAAACCTGGGTTTCTAAGTGCTCTCTTTTCAAATGTCTAATTTCCCATCTGTGACACTTACATCATAATCCACAGCTTCAGGAACTCTAGTTTTGTCTGACTTCCTTCTTAAATTCACCTTATATCTATTTGCTTTCATTCTGCATAGCTTGGTACTTCATTGACAACTGTCTCTAAGTCTTTGACTTCTACCCAACCCCACAGATTCGCTTGGCCTTCCCTTGGGTGGTGCCCTGCCTTTGCCTGTGGTGGGGTAGCAGTTGACAGGCAGGGAGCAGTAGTAGTGATATAGAAATTCTTAGGCATTTGTTCCTTACTAAATTTAAACCAGTTCAAATCAGCAGACTAAAATCAGTCTTGGTAAAAGAATTTTGCAATGGCAACATGAACATTATTTTAAAAATTACCCCCCCCAAAAAACCCAGCACACTAAAACACTGAAATAATAGTTGAGACAAGATATTAAAATATTTTTTCTTATATTCTTTCAAAATTGGATTAATATTAGATATATTTGCTTTTTTATTCTAAAGAGAAAAAACAATCAAACAGTTTTAAAACAGGTTAGTAGGAGAGTTAAATAATTAATATATTATATATTGTTATCTCTGCAGTAGTTATTTAGAGTACACGATATAAGCATGATATCTTGTCCAAACAATATTATTATTCCAAATCTTTATTTTTAATGAACTAAGAGAAACCAGTTGTATACTATCTTAACAATCTTGTGTGTAAATATATGTTTTGCTTTTTCTTACTGTTCCCTTTTTGCCATCACAGTTTGTCTTTTATTTTAAACAGTCTGAAACTTATCAATTAACACTATGATTCTCCTTAAAGTAAATGATTCACATCCCAAAGGCATTTGTCTTCCTTCTGCCCCTTCTTGTAATCTCCCAACCTGAGAATTAAACAGGTTAAAAAAAATTCTAAAATGGAAGAACGTTGGTACCTTTACATGTGTTCAAATTTTAGCAAGTTTGGAAGAATCAAAAGCCAAGGCTTGCATCAATACCACTGATATGATCCAGATTTATTTGGTTCAGTTATTCTGCCTTCATCTATAACTGATTTCTTTCACAGAATATAAAATGGTATGATTCAGAAAGAACTCTATTGAAGGCATTGCAACATTAACCTTTCTTGGTTTCTCTCTCCTGATATGAATGACATAATTGCATTTTGTGTTAGAATATATGTGGGAAGTCTGAAGAGATGTTGTGAGAATTTATCTGTAAATTGCTCAAATTTTATGAAAATATGAAAAAGGTTCTATATTTGAAAAATTACAACAATGACAAAATGCACTGTTGTTTTAATCTAGCAGATGCAAATAAAATAAAATGAGAAGTCAGGTTTGACAAAACACAATGATAGGTCAGGAAGATGAAAAGGTTGTAGCCTTTGATATCCAGAGTAGGTTCTTTGAATACTCTTTGATGAGAATGGAGACAGTGCCAGGAATTGTGAATGTATGTCACAATTATCTTCAACTACACTCACAATGACCTATTGTTGACCCATCTCTGAGAACAATGTAGTATTTGTTTCCATTCTGTTGGAGCGGTTGAAATCTCTTTTATTTCTCTGTAAGTAAATGTGGAAATTCAATGTTACAAAACGAAAGGTCATTTGATGTAACAGGAAATGAAGAAAAATTGACTTCATTCCACTTTGACTGCTGTCAGCATTTTAATAGCAAAAGTATCTTTGACTTCTGATATTGGACAAGAGCTGAGAGAGAAGAGGCTTAGAATGCAGGGACAAGGAATCTACACGCTTTCTGTCCTCAGAGAGAAAAGAAATCTGCCCATGTTTTGAAATAGCTCTTGGCCATTGGTCAGAATCACTCAATGAGCAGCCTTAGAAATTGTAGTACTTTCTATCACAAAAAGAATAATCACTGTATATCTATGTACTGTTAAAGGAGAGAGACAAAGTTAAGGAGTACACACAGAAAGTATTATATACTTGTATCAAGCACTCATTTTATTAAGTTTTTTGCTTTTTAGTGGGAAAATTATGCATTCTATGAACACAATTTTTTTTAATTTTTATTTTAAAGAGAATAAAACCAAGCAAAATAAAACAGAACAAAGCCAAACAAAACAAACCAGTGTGACACAGGACTTCAGAACAATAGGAAATTAACAATGGTTACCATAATGCCTCTTGTCTTCGAAATAGCTGAAGATACCTTCAGACATAATAAAAATCAAACAAAACAGAACAGAATAGAACCAATGGAAACAAAACAATGAATGCAATAAAGGACTTCAAAACAAGATAAGAGTAAATCCAAAACGGCTACCATAATATATCTTGTTATCTTTGAAGTAGCTGCCCATGCCATCAGATATAATAAAATCAAACAAGACAAAACAGAACAAAACCCACCCCAACAAAACAATTAAAATGACACAGGACCTCAAAACAAAATAACATACAATTAACAATGGTTACCACCTTCAAAAGGAGATTTCTCCATAGATGCTACATTGTGTATTGTTATCCTCTGAATAGATGATCAGACTACCAGCTTTAGACCTGCAAAGTCAGTGAAACATTAAACACTACAACATTAAATCGCATTTTACCTCAATAGTTATCATTGCAGCCTGTGTTTCTCGGGATCAGCCAGTAGCTTATGGCAGGGCGTGGGGTAGGGGTGGCTCTTCTTATTTCCCGGCCTGCATGCCAGAAGGGGCTGGCATCTGGCTGTCCCTCCAGCAACATGCACATGGTGCTGATTCACAGGGAGGACTGGCTTCTTGGTGACTTCTTGTTCTTTTCTATGAATATAATTTCAAATTTTCTGGAGACTATCCAATTTCAGTTACTTTGTTGTATATTCAGATCATCTGTTTCAATTATGCATTAGGGAATATATAAAATGCATAAAAATTAACTAATATGTGTTCAAGAGGGCTTTTGCCACAGTTACAGTTCTCCAGTCTTCAAAAATATCTTTATCTGAAGTGAATAGTACTTGTTTTCCAAAGTGAACCAGAACACGTGGTTTCTAAGTTCTATCAATTACATCTTTCTTTCCCAAACTTGAAGCTCTAATCTTACATTTCCCTCACCTTTATATGGCTGGCAATACAACTGCCAAACTTAAAATCAGTGTTGAACTTAAAGAGTTTACATGGGGTCAGTGGAATTGGAAGTTAATATTTTCTATAAAACGTATTTTACAAAGATAAAAAAAATCGGTCTATTTTTTATTGTCTGTCTGAAATAAGAAAATTGATGTATAAACACAGCAGTCTAACAATATACTGAAATAAAACCCTGAAAATTAATTTACTCTTAAACTATTTGAGAGTTCTTCTGGGTTAAAATCAAGCAAGCAAACAAACAAAATAAAACATTTTTTATAAAAAAACAAGGGACACTACTTTGAAGATTCCTTGAGGAATTGATATGAAACCAAGCATATTAATCTAAGTATACATTCAGTCAGGAGGAGGCTTCTTATGTAACCTAGATCTCATTTTTAAAATAATATTCCTTCAATATTAGAGTCACGCCCCAAAAGTATAGTGAAAGGGCACAAACTTTGGAAGTAAACAGAGTGATGCTCAACAATGACCAAACAGTTAGAAGATCTGAAAACCCCTTAACAGCAATTTTCGTATCTTCTTTGAAGGATTGTTATAGGAGGGTTAAATAAGATGTATAAATGTCTTCTTGTAACAATTACTCACTAAGGATCTATTCCTTCCCATCCTCAAAGAGATGTAAGGATGCAAAAACCAATGATACATCTTTTTTTTTTCTTCTCATTAAATTTTGTAGGAGAGGTTGGGTATGGATTACATACCAGAACATTAAACAGTCACAAATGAATAATCTAGGGGGATAAAACAGAATTAATTGGAATATAAATGGTGTCTCAATTATTTAGTTTTGGTAACATAAAGTGTCAATAAACTGCAAGTATAGACACTAAGAACTCTGAACCCTGTTAGCAAATCAGATGGCATTGATACCTTCTGAAATTGTTAAGGGCTAGCAACAGAGGCTGCCTCCAAAAATTGGTGATTGACAGTAATTACTTTATTCTTTTTATCTACTTATGAGACTACACTTTTGAGATAAAATGAGGCACAACAAAAGAGCCATAAAGGTTGTAAGTTGGAGAGATAATTGTATTGCAGTTTAACTAAAAGTTACAAATGGACATAAAAATATGATATACATAATTTGGAATTTTATATATTAGAAATTATAATGTCTTTGTGATTACTGGCTACAATTCGTATTGTGCTTATAGAATAATAAATTTTCAGCAGTATTTGTTGTCTGCTTCTCTGACAGGCTGTGTGGCTTGAACAATGAATAATGAAATGAAAGGCTCATTCTTAAGGGGTTTATAGTGAAGCAGGTAGTGCTAAGAGGCAAAAGAAACTAAACATGATGGAGTGTCACAGGTGGGATTAGATGTCTAGGGAAGCCATTTGGGAGAAGGTAATAACTAAACTCAGATCTTCAAGATGGAATAACTCAACTACATGAAGATCTAACATAAGAGAACTCCAAGTAGATAGAACAGGTAATACAGCCACAGGAAAAAGTAAGGAGGCTATGTCTTAATCAGTTTCTTTGTTACTAAGACAAAACACGCTATACCCACAAATTAAAGGAGAAATATACTTTGGCTCAGGTATTAGTTCTTTAAATTCATAGTTGGGAGACTCCATCTCACTGAGGCCCTCAGTGTTGTAAGGGCCTGCCAGAAAGGCTTGCTGATGAGGAAGGCTGTTCATCATGGTGGCCAGGAAGTAGAGAGTGAAGAGGAGAGCCAGTAAGAGAGCTACATACTTCCAGATCATGCCTCCAGTGATTCACCTCTTTCAACCAGACCCCATCCACTTATAGCAAGTCAGATGTAGTGCCTTACCTATGAGTGCATGAGTCTTTAGGGGAACATTTAGATATAATCCATAACAGGCAAGATGAATGTCAATATGTTCATGATGAGTAAGGGAGAACTTTGTATGAAATTAAGTTAGAAAGATTAGGCTTTTCAGAAACATTTGAAAGAGGTGAGTATTTTTTAAGGACTCGTTAAATAGGGATAGGTACAGTTTTCCAGCACAGGGTTGATGTAAAGTTATAAGGTCATTTTGATGCTATGTGGAAGATGGCTAAAAGGGGCAAGAGCAGAAAAAAAGAGTATAATTTAAGATGTTATAGCAGTAGCATAAGGGATAGATGATGATGGCTTGGGCCAAGATCTTATTGACAAACATGGAAAGATTAATAGATTTTTGGACGTGTGTTGGTGGGAAATCAAACAGGAGTTTGACTATCGCGATGATAGTAAGGGAAGGACAAGAATCATGAATGACGTGGAATTTTAACTCAAACAACGGTGTTTCTAATTTGCTGTTATTTATTGATATGGTATAGATTAAAAGTAAGTTGTTTGGTGTTGGTCTGGGGTTTTGCTTTCCACTGAGTCTAGAACTTCTGAGATAGTTAAGAATTATAAATAAAATATTCTAAACCAAGATGAGGATTCATAGAAGAAAGTAGAAAAGAAGAAAAGTTACCTCCATTTTCTCCCAGTGAAAAGTAATTATCTAAGTGTGGGAAAACAAATTTGCAGGACAGTGTTGCAAGTTCAAATTAAATGTATAGCCAGGCCTGGTGGCTCACACCTGTAATCCCAGCACTCGGGAGGCTGAGACAGGAAGATTGCTGAGAGTTCAAGACCGGCCTGGGCTACAAAGTGAGCTCAAGGCCAGCCTGAACAACACAGCAAGACCCTGTCTCAAAAAGGCAAGGGCTGGGGATTTAGCTCAGTGGCATAAGTGTCTGCCTGGCAAACACAAGGTGTGAGTTTGATTTAGCTCAGTGGTGTAAGCGCCTGCCTGGCAAATGCGAGATTGGGAGTTTGGTCCCCCATGCTGGGAAAAAAAAATTAAATGTATAATTATTAATATTAGGTTTGTTCAAATTCCATGTCTTAGTTTTGTGACACTGCTGTATCAAAATGCCACAATGTGAGCAGCTCAAAAAAAAATTATACTCTAACAGTTCTGGAACTCAGAAGTCAAAAAAATAAATAAATAAAAGATTGGGTAGGAATGATTTCTTACGCGAGCTCTGTCAGAGAAATTGTACCATACTTTCCCTTAACTTCAGTGGTTACTGGCAATCTTTGTTGTTACTTTGTGTTGATTATTAGCTACATCACTTCTCCATCTGCTTCCACCTGCCAGTGGTGGTCCTCCCTTCGTGTATGAATGTCTAATTTTCCCTTTTATTATAGAGGTGCAAGTAATAAAGGATTTAAATCTCATGTTAATCCAGTATGACCCCTTTTTACTTTAGTTAGATCAATAATGATCTTTCCAAGTAAGATATCATTCATATTTACAGGTACAAGGTAGTTATGAATTTTGGGAAACACTGTACAACTCATTACAGCCCAATTGTCTCATTCACTTTAGAAATGTTTAGCAACTTGGGGCCAAATTCTGAGTAAAAGGATGACTGAATTTAATCACAGTGTTATTTATTTAAAAATATTGTGATATTGCTTCCTGTATATACTAACTTGAAGCATAAAATGATTAAAAAATTGGTATTTTAGTGCTTTTTACTCGGTGAACAAAATTTGTTGCTTTTTCTGCAAGAAGACTTATTTTAAAGTTAGATTGTAAGATTTGCACATTTCTTACAACTTTGAATGAAACATCAAAGCAAAAGACCTATACATCTTGTTCAGGTTAGCCCCTAATTTCACATGTTTTAGTGGTGACAGTCCAGGAGCATCTAAGTATTCCCTTCAATCTAACAGTGACCTAATCTTATACTCATTCTGTAAAGAAACCATCACTCTTTTAAATTTTAGAGACTTCATGGAGTTTGAAATAAATACATAAGAAAAATAAATACCTAAGAAAAAAAGAAGTACAAGACAAGTTAACTTATTTACCAAAGACAGTATATTTAGAGGTTTACTTGGTGGAACTCAATCTATTACTGCTTTTTGCTGTCCCACAAAATTTATATGAACTCTTTCTCTTAATTTATAAAATGACAATAACATATCTTTACACTTTTAAGGAGTTACATAGAATGAAAAATAAGCAAAAAACGGGAAATGTTTATAAATTATAGATTTTGCTCCCATAAAATGGAGACCAAATTCAGTAATTCCAGCTCTGACATTTGGAGCTTGACTTTTAATTTCTTTATTGCAATGTTATAAAGTGAAGTGCATGTAAATTTGAAACTAGCATCTTGTTTTAAGTGAGTGAATATTGAAACATAATATAGTAACTAGTATATTTCTTTTGACTTAGCTGCTAAATTACCAATTCCTAATTATCAAATATTATTAGTTTCCACATAACTCTTTTCTTCCATTATTCTAAATAATGTGTATATAATTTTGTAGAAGTAGCTGTAAAGCTATCAATTTGTCAGCCTAAAAGAGCATCACAGGCAATGTGTTTAACCACATTTCCAGTTTGCAAACAAGTTTTGGTTGGATAACTCTGTTTATGAAATGGAAATGTGATCCACAAACCCTTAGTCCCTACAGTCCACAGAAAAGGCTAAATCTGCTCCTGATTTTTGCATGGTCAACTGCATAAAATATTTATGCAGTTAAGTGATGCATTGCTGTTGTCCGTCTCTTTGTACTCAAATTTAAGATGTATTTACAAAAGGAGATCGACCTGCAAGCAGATTGAATTGGTTAGATATTAAAAGTTTGTTGGGACAACAGATTGGAAAATGAAAGTTTAGTTTTTGATTCTCGCATTTTTCATTAACATGCAGAATATAAATCAAAGCTTTTATTTCAGCATCCTATTTCCCTTGCATTTTAAACTTACTGCATCATCCATTAAATTACAGAGCTAAAAACCATAATTTAATACCATTACATCTGTGGTATGCTCTCCAACCATGCATATCCATGCCAGCCCATGGCAGTATCATGTGTGATCCTTTGGTTGGGAGAAATGTGAAATGTTGGTGATCAGCACAATATCCAAATTTTTTGTAAACATTAGTCCTGAAAGCTCAGCTTAGCTGCAACAAGATAATTGAAGAAATTTCTAATAGAATTGCCTCAGTAATTTAGGGGAGGGAAACCTATTGAAACCCTAGTCAATTCCCAAAAGCCCTCCATTGTAGCTTTCTACAATAGGAACAAGCCCTCCAGGAAAGGCCCACTAAAGGAAGAATCATAATTCTGCACTGAAGCAGCTTCTTCTGTGGTGAAATGACTCAATGAGGTTTTTCTAGTAGAGTAGCACTTCAGTGTCCACACTACAAAAATAAATAAATAAATAAATAAATAAATAAATAAATAAATAACTATATAAAGAGATGGGTGTGATAATTAACTGGATTGTGGTAATCATTTTACAGTGTATGTGCATATCAAAATATCATCTTGTACACTGTAGTGTTTAACCTTAATTATGTCAACTTCATTGACTTGAGAGGACCTTGGATGTATACATGATCCCTGTTCCTTCTTCTTTGGCATCATTTCCCTCTTCTTTCCCAGATGTCACGAACTGAGTAGCATTACTTTACCACACCCTTATGCCAGATCATCTCTCCCTTGGAGGAAGCCAACTTTGGACTGAAATCTCTAAAGTTGTTCAAAATAAACCACTTCCGCTCAAATTTGTGGTGTTTGGCATTGACTCAGCAACAAGAAAGCTGACTAACACAAAAAACTGGTACCAGAGAAGTGGAATTGCTGTGACTGCACCTGACCCTGTGGTTCAGAAACCTTTGGATGTGTTTGGTGAAAAAATACTGGGAAGTGTTAGAGGACTGATCTAGAAAAAAATAAAAACTCTACGCAGAGCCTGATGGGTGTTTCTAGTCAGAGCTCAGAATACTAGGATGCTGATACTAGTTCTCCTTTTACTAGATATATACTCACAGGTAGGTTACAAAACCTCTCTGATTTTAGTTTTGTCATTTTTAAAATGAAAATTTTGCAATTAATAGGACGGTCTAAAAATTTTAATGTGGCACTTTATGGAAAAATGTGACAGATAAATTATAGTCTCCTGCCTCAAATCTTTGTGTTAAACTTTAGAAGTAGATACCATTCCTCAGTGTTTCTGAAAATAAGTATCTTTAAGTTTGAGAACCAGCCAATTAGGCCCTGTGTTTTGAGGAAATAAGTACTTTGCCTTGCATCACTCCGATGCTACACAGAGTAGAGATTTATTTCTACTATTCCATATTCTAATAACCTTCTTTCCTTCTTCATCAGTGGTAGAATGAGCAGTCTTGTGCAAAATAGTTTACGGTACAGCATACCCTTCTGACGGATGCCACATGTGCTGCACCAGGATACTGCTGCTTTTTTGTAGGTGCTTTCTATAAAGTTTAGAAGAAGAAAATCATCATCTTGATGAAATAGTTACCATATATCCTTAGAAATATCTTGCAAAGTATATTGTCCACATTTGTAAATTTATTGTCTTATCTTCCTTTTCCTGGAACACAGAAAGTATACAGTAAATACTTACTAACAGTAGTACTGTATCATGTGTAAATATCACATCAGAAATCCAAATTACAAAGAAACAGTAAAATAAAAGATAATAAGGAGTAGGGAGATAGATCTTTCTCAAATGGGAAGGGGATCAAGAGATAGAGGTGGGAAGGAAGGAAAGGAAAGAGAATAAAAAAATAAATTAAGATGTGTTACATACACATATCAACTCTAACAAGGAATGTAATCATTATGTACTGAAAACTTATAGTAACATAAAAATAAAACACATAAGTCAGAAGAATTCTAAAAAAATACTTGATAACAGAATAAATGTATTAGCTGGCAGTTGAAATAAGACTTAGAGGCATAAGTAAGGGCAATGGTAATGGAGTGGGTGAAAATAAACAGTGCAAATGATTCTCAAGATTCTAAAATTTACACTAATAGAAAGAGTAAATGAGAGTCCTCAGAACATTTGAAGATTTGCCAGTTGTAGAGATAGAGTGGCCTTGAGTGGTAAAAATCCAACTACATTTCATAATCTTTCATACTCTCATGTTCTTAGACAACATTGTGTCACTTTCTCTGTTCTCCTTAACCATCTAATACTTTCTTTCTTTTCAAGACTTTCAGCTTGCTTTTTATCCTTATTTTATGAAGAAAAGACAAAGAACTACAAGAGGACCTCATATTCTCTTTTTGTACCTATTTCTCCCCCTCTTCCTACCCTTCTTGAAAAGTATGGTACTGAATTCATCAGTGGGACCAAGCAAAGCAACCCCTGCATAGGAGTTAAAATGATGAATGATGAAAAGTGGCTATGAAACAAAGCAGATAGCATGGGGCTTGGGAGATCACTTCAGAAAAGTGGATTCTTAATACTACATTTAGAAACCCATTGACATATACTCTGCCTAAACTTGAGTATTTGGGTTACTGATCCTTCTACTCACAGGTAATAGTGTTTATACTTGAACCCATTATCTCTTGAGTAGTAAAGGATATCCATCGATTGATTGCATGCCTGTTAGAAAACTAACATCCTGTACTATCTTGTGCTTAAAAATAAAATCCCTTTAGGCTACATTGTCCTGTAGCTATTGCCCCATTTATCTATTCAGGAGCAAAATTCTTTGAAACCAGTGATTTTATTCTCATCTCCATTCTTGTCCCCCTATTCTCTTGTGACATTATTTCAGACATGATTTAGTCTCTACTGCTACTACAAGAATCCTGTAATCAAAGTTGGTTCTTCTAACCAAGTGGCTGCTATTTCTTTATCTCTTTTGATATTCCCTTTTCATCTCCTCAATGTATAAATTTTGCAGTTTTTCAATGTTCGGTGTTGAGAAATTTTTAGTTTCCTGGCCACAGTGATCTAGATTATCTCATATGTCTCATATCTCTCTATGAATTGATGCTTAATAAATGTAATGTTTCTTTGGAGGTCTGGATCACGGATCCTGGTATATCACTATCTGCTCAGTGTCTCTATCTAGATGTCCAACACACACCACAATTTGTCTAAATCTATATTATTTATCTGACATCCTCCAAACCTCTTCTCCTGTAACCTCTTTTATCTCAATATTCTCTAGTTAGCTCAGAGTGAAAAAAAAATTTTGGAGTCATTCTTCATTTGATACAAATAGCAAATTCTCAGCCTTACTTAAAAATGTATCTAGAATGCGACTACTTTTCATCATTTCTACTCCACTAACCCAATCCTACTCATAATGTACTTTTCTCTGGATTATTACAGTAGCTTCCTTGCTGGATGACTTGCTTCTCCCCACCCTCAACCTCTATTAAGCCCAGTTTATTCTTAATTGAGCGACTAACATGGCTCTTTTCATGTGTCACATTGTACCTCTCCTTTAGTCAATCTTCCTTCATGGGTTCTGTGTGGATAACTTTCCAGGACATGACCTTCTCCTCCCTCAAGTCCTTTACATTTGCTATTTCCTCTTCCAGGAAACTTTTCCTCCTATATCTTTCCTGGAGTTCCCTCAGGTTTCCACTCAAGTGTCAAATAATCAAGGAAGCCTTTCTGCCCACTCTCTATAAAATAATCCCTTCCCCTACCACTTTTTTTCCAATGTGCCCTACTGTGGTTACTCAGCTTTATTTTTAGCTCTTTTTGACAGATAACATTTTACATAGTTGCTCATACATTTGTTTATTATCTATCTTCCTGCCACTAAACTGAAGACCTCATGAGGGTAGAAGTTTTGCTTAATTCGTTCATGGTTATTTTGCTACCACTAGAACAATATATGACATGTATATATCCAATAAACATACCAAGAGTTTTCTAAAATGAATAATAAATAGATCATATCATTCAATAGCAGGCATTAATTGTTCTTAGAGAAAATTCCTCTAGACCATTATGTTACCAGCATCCCAATATAATTTATGCTCAATTGTGTCTAAAAAGATCCAAGACAATTGAAACAGGTCAAGACACTTGGTCTGTCATCCTGGAATTGCCCCTAAACATCTGATTCTTAAGTCTTTTTTGGTCTGGTATCCTCATTTGTAAAATGATACTTTGGGGCTAGATCAGTGGTTTTTAGTCTGGAATCTATGAGTTCCTCACCAGCCACTAGACTTCAGGGTATCTGTGCATCTTCTCTTAGTTATTGTAGGCAAAATTTCAAGAACTTGTGTACACCTGTATGTTATCTTTCTTTCTGAGATAAGGGAAAGGTCTGTGAAAATGAAATGTCCTTGAAGTTTCTTTTAGTCTTAACTTCATATGTGTCTAAACTTTGAGATGGAATGCCAGAAGACAGCCTGCTGCTGCACTAAACAGCTAGAAAGGAGCCTCAGTTCTGCCACATTCTAAGCAAGTCACTCCTTTTCTCTCACTTTGATTTTTTTTCACTAGCAAAATGAAGGTATTGGATGAAATGATTCAAGATAACGCCTTTCAACTCTGCATTCAATTCAACCAAATCAGCCAAAATCAGCCAAACAACCCCAGCAGTGAGCTAGGGAGTTCACCTCTTTGGGCCTTGCAGAGTTAGGATCCTGTAGCTGTTAATGTACTTAGAGCACTGTGAGAAGACTATGGAAAAGTGCAGACTATGGAAAAGGGACTTACCAACCTTCTCCACCACGGATGATTGTCTTAGGGAGACTGGGAAGCTACAGGGAAAAGTTTTGTAGCTGCCCAGAAACAAGTTGTGTTCCAAGATTTTAAATGGTTCATCTACAAATCCTGAAATAAATGATGAAAAAGATTTCTTTATAGTACGGAAGAATATTTTGAAGGGTTAAATGGATGTATATAAACTAATGCTCTCTGGTTAGCCTACTGTTCTCTAGGTAATATTTGTAATTAAAGAGATGAATTTGTCAAAACATGCATAACTTTAATTTGTTTCACTTTCTCTCAGCTCTTTGCCCCTGACCCTTTGCCCTTGCCCTTGCTAAGTCTTGTATAGTACCTTTGTAAGTGTGTCCAGTTTGTTTTGGGAAAGAAATCTATAACAAGATTTTATTTGCTCCCAGTAATATCACTATTCTTCCATTCACTATTCTTCTTTCATTCAGCACCTACTTCATGCCCGACCCGATGATAAACACCGTAAATAAAATTAGACACACTCCCTCTTCTAGACTCTCAGAATCGCCAAGAAACAGAGGTGGATACCTTCACCCAGGAATTTGCGCTGGAATCTACTGTCAGGTGTTTCGCTCCTCTTTCCCCAAGAAGTGGGATCATGACAGCAAAGAAAGGGTCTTTGGCTAGTAGACAAGTTGTCTTCATTACTTCTTTGGGGGAACGGGACTGAATAGGGCATTTTTTCCGAGCCTGTACCAACTCGGCTGAGCTTGGAGGGCCCATTAGCCTGCAGGTCACAGCAGCTGGATCCCAGGCGCCTGGAGCCGGTCACGCGTCTGTGCTGCCCGCTCCAGGATTCACAATGGAGTCATTGACTATTTATTTACTCCGTACAACAAGGCTGCTGTTGCCTTAATTACGGGAACCTCCCAGCCACCCCCGGGATCTTTAAATGACTAACGGACACTTCATTGCCTCTAACTCATCTCTCTTTAACCTAAGCTCTGGGATTTCCCCATCCAAGCCAGCGCAGTAGGCAAGTGAGGCTGGAGCCTAGAGCCCTGCGTGGTGACTCCGAGTGTAGAGACCGGTGCTTTGGACAGGACTAAGTCTGTGTGACTCAGAGCTGGGCTGAGTCAGACACCAGCCCCAGAGCGTGAAGGGGTCACTGCTGCACCAGAGTCCCGTGAGAGCTTAACTCTAAGAGAGGAAGAGGACAGGGGAGGGAAACGAGGTAGCTAAAGGACAAATGCTCATCTCCACCCCGATGTTCCCTAAAGAATCAGAGTCTTTCTACTTCTGAGCCTTCAGCTATAGAGACTGGAGTGCAGCCTGGGTTCGGAGGGGCTGTGGGGCTCCACATTGCCTCGGAATCCCACCTGGCACTTTCCTTCCGGAGCCGGTTTGAAAACTGTCTACTTAGTCCAGCGCGCAGGGCCTGCCCTCAGCCCCACTTAAACCTCCTCGCGAATCACAGTTCTCCAATTTACTCTGGGGGAAACTGTTAAGTCTGTGCTCTAGTTAATATTGAAGGGCTGAGGATAAAATAGCGGCGGTATTAAATAGATGTTGACTTTTCTGACCCAGAGGAGCGGAAATCTGGGATTGTTTGCAGTTGCTAATCGCTTCCACAGAGAAGCTGGAGGGGAACCTGGTGTGCTTGGGGCTGCAGGCCGCTCCCTGGTAGCCTAGCTGCGAGAGGACTCAGGTAGCCAAGCACCCCCACCCCACTTCTGGCCTTTTGAAAAGTCCTTCAAATAACTCAGAGAACTCAGTCCACCCGACCCGAAGTGCTCCAGAGCTCCTCTCCCCATCCTTTTAGTCTGTGACCTCGGGTTTGCAGCCTACCAGGTCTCAGATCCAACTTCTTTCCCCTGCAGTGTGCTTGGTGAAGTCATGGCCCTGAGGGGAAAGAGGAGCGTCTTGAGACCCCACAAATGTGCAGAGATGCTCCGCCAACCTTCTGACGCTCACTCGAGAAAAGTCCATTTCCATGCATTTGTGCTCATAAATAAGGGAGGCAGGGAGCGAGGGGCTTTGACTCCGGTGGGGTGCCGGCCAGAGCACCAGAAGCGCGCAGGAACGCTTTTGTAGTGTTGGGGGAAGCGAGGGTGGGTGGAAGCAAAGATCAAGATATTTCCCGCAAATCTCAAAGGAAAATGTGGTAGTTGAACTAACAGGGCCACTTTGCAGACTACCAGCTGCTCTCCAAATCCTGGAAGCAGAGAAGTTTTCGTTGCTATGGTTTCGGAGAGGTAGAAAAGCCACCACCCAGACCGGAACGAGGCAGGGCAGCTTAGGCTGCGAGTAGTCGCTCCACCAAGGCAAATTCTCAGGCTTTTTGGATCGCTGTCAGACAGAGCTTCTCGGCCCCAGTCCCCCACCACACCCTCGCCTTGTCTGGACTCGGGCGGGCGTATGAGTAGAGGGTGAAGTCTCTTCAGCAGGGGACTCATCGCCCCCAAAGCTGGCGGCGCTCTAAAGGCGCTCGCTCTAGTTCTCGCAGTGCAGCAGCGGCGCTGCGCCCGGGTGGTCCTGCAGCCGGCAGCGTGCACCCGCCACGAGAAAAGAGCGCGGCTCCTTTAAAGCAGGAGGCGAGGAACCCCAGGCGGGAGGCGTGTCCGTCTCCGCACGCTCGCGGTCACCGTCCCCGCCGCCGCCGTCACTCGCGCTGCTCGGCGCCCGCAGACGCGCGCTGGGTCTGGGAGCCGCGCACTCCGCCCCGGCTCCTCCCTGAGGAAGGACCCCCACCCCCTCGGCCCGCCGCGCCCCTGCCCCAGGTAAGGACGGGGGAGGGTGCTCGGGCTGCGAGGTGTCTATGCCCGCGAGGGTGAGGACGCAGGGAGCGGGCGGGCGCGGAGCAGGCTCCTTGGGGGAGAGGGGACAGGCGGGCGGCGCGGACCGGTCCGGCGCTGGAGGCACCTGCTGGACCTGCGCCCCGCCGGCCTGGCCCCGCGCGCCTCAGCCACTTCCCCGCGAGGACGCGAGCGGCTCCGCGGGCTGCAGTCGCTCGTGCTCTTCACACAAAATAATTGAATAAGTGGACATGTGAGGAAGTGGCCTCAGCTACGGGGACCCAGGCGAGGCGACGAGAGAGTGAGACAGATGGCCAGAAGCCGCGACTCCGCCTGCGGGTCTGACGGAAGCCTCCAGCTGCCCTCGCCCCCCCCTCCGTCCAGCCGCCCCGCCGCAAGCCCTGCTCCTCAGTTCTGTGCTCAGAGGTACAGACAGTATTTTAACTGACGCCAGCATGAAGCTCTCTTGAAAAAACTCCGAGGGCGTCCCATTAGGGTAAGGAGTGGGTAGTGTCACTGCGGTGGATCACAAGCGCCAAGAACTTTTAATGAACCGCATGTTCTAATATTTTCACCTTTAAAGAGGTGTCAGTCTGTTTCTCTCTCCCTTCCCTCTTCCCTCTTTCTCTCCCTGCCTCCCGCGCCCCCCACGGCTGGTCTGAGGCTCCTTAGATAGTTTCCCAATATAGAGAACAGGGAATATATCTTAGAAAACGCACTACCGTGGTCCTTTGGGTAGTGCACAGATTATCTTGTATCATGTCTTCGTCTTTATACTGTAAGTATTCTTCAATCAAGAATAACCTTATGGAATAATGATTACTTGAATTTCACAGAAACGACTGATTCATTTGAAACTTAGTCTGTAGTTTAGGTGCTGGAATATAAGTAATTTTATTTCATTCTCGACTTGTCTTAGTTTATGATTTTATAACTTTTTGTAGAACACATGTCTGCAACGACCAAGGCAGTTTACCAACTTCCTCTTTGTGGTTTTAGACATATATGAGTTAAATAAAGAAAAAATGGACAAGAGGAAGGTGATAGGGAAATTGGAGATGCCTACAATTCCACTTGTTTCCTTTTATTTAAACCTATTGAATATTGCACAAGCTGAGTTTTTTTTTAAATGTTCCAGGACACACATATCTATTCTGCTTCAATTTCTTAATTAAGATACATTTCAGCATCTAAAGTTAATTAAAATTTTAAGTGTCATTAATCATCTGTGCAGCAAGCAGAGTGTTAGTGTTCAGTCACAAGGGATACTCTAGGATTCATAGTTGAAAGACTGGATTTCAAGTATGCAACAGTGTAGTTTCAACTGATCTCAGCCTGATTTTATTTTCTGGCCCCTTTAATGTCATGAGTGAACAAGCTGTTTGTTGTAGTTCACCTGATATGCAACAGGCCACTTGCATGAAGAATAGGTTGGGGTTACTCTAAGACAAGGTTTCCCAGATGTCACATAGCAGCAAAACTCTATTGACAAGTAGAATCCTTAGTAGGAATTCCGTGTGAAAAATTTTAAATATAGTTCTGGTGTGGAAGAACCTTTGAAGCACTTTTGAAATTCGAGTTGTTTTGGGAAATATATTTGCTGTTTCCAGCAAAGGCTATAGGCATTGTCTTTTTAAATGTTGTGCTGTAAGGATTATTACACATTTGTTCATGCCCCAGCAGGTGGCAGCTAACTAGAATAAGATTCATTTTCACCAGGAGAATAGGAAACTAAAATTGCTTCTCAAGTAATAGTGCCCAAGAATAAGAGGTCATTACTGTTATCAAATACAAAAATGCAGTGAAAGATGAAGTTAATAGCTTTTTGTTGTTGTTGTTTTTGTTGTTGTTTTGGAATAGGTTTTGAAGGAACGTGATTCTCTCAGCCTTCTATAGTATTTTTTCAAGGTTTCCTTTTAACACAACTCCTCCCTGTGTGTATTCACAGTTTTTCATTTCTGCTTTGACCTTGAAACCTACAGAGCCTTGACTCTCTAGAAATAAAGGTTGTCATGTGGTTAAAATGGTAATGAAGTAAATGAAGACCGCAAAATAAAATAAAACATATAAACAATATTACTCAGTATAAATGGTTACCTGACACCCATTTGCAGTATTTTTCCTTTATAAAAGGAACAAACTACAGAACTGATACAATTTTTTAAAGTGTTAAATTTGGTCAGTGCAAGATTCCATAATGACCTTATTAATCCTTATAACCACAGAACTATGCTTATCATGCTGGTATTGGGGAAAACAAACTTATAATAACTTAAAATTGCCTTACAATAAGGCATCTCTTATACCACCAAATCGTTTTGGTGTATTGGAGAGGTAAATTTAGTAAGTTTCATTGTTGCTGCTTTGGGGAATGATTGAATTAATATGATTATCCTGATAACAGATGGAAACCTGAAGGTAGAGAATTGAACATGATAACTAATTGTACATTTCAGAAATGTCTTTAGCCACTAGATACTGACAGCATGTTTTAGAACCATGAATTCTTTGTGGTCATGCAGGAAATTTTTTGTACTGAGAATCAAGTAGTTTAGTGCTCATGAGGGATCTCACAGTGAAAGTAAGTGGCTTTTGTAGTAGTATGTCCTGGAAAGGGATGACAGCACATCCTGTATATGTCAAACAACCTCAGTTATTCATACTGAAAAATGTACACAACATAGTTGACACATTGTCCTCTTACAATGTATCCTGCAATAATTCAAATTACTTGATTCTTTATGATAGAAATATGTATACTGTCCCTTCAAATGGCATATTAGCCATTCATTGTACTAGTTTCAGTGACAAGCCACAATAAATCCAGGCCTGGAGCGCTGTCCACGGTCCTGAAGAAGATCTTCTTTGGTCTTGTGGAAGTCCAGTAGGGCAGGTAAAATTGCTGTCTCTTGTGTTAAAGGTTTTCAACTTAGTTGATGCTTGTAAATGAACCTAATGTAGTATATGTGCAAAATTTGTCATTGGGGACCAATTAGTGGTAAGAAAAAATTATGTTAGACATTTTTACTGTTTATTTTGCATGAACTTGGTAAATTTGTAAGACTGATCTTTCAGTTTTCTAACTAGCCATTCAACAAATAACCCCACACAAACTAAGTAGTTTAGAATACTAGTTTTATATAGATACATTCTAATTCTTATGACAATACCATTAGGTTAACAGAATACATGAACAAAGAATTATGGTACATTTTTTTTCCCCTCAGGTTTCACTAAAAACTAGCTACACTGTAAAAATTGCAGTCTTTTGATTAGCCACAATAGAACATGCTGTTTTCAGGTAGGAGATATCAATTATATTGGGAGATAGAAAAACTAATAGTATTTATTTTTCTCTGGCAGTCATTATTATCTCTGATAGGATCAAAATAAAAAGAACAAGTGGAATGAAATAAATGAGACAGCAAATACAAGACAGAACGTGTTGGGTTGTAAATGTTTTACAAGAGATATTTTAAATATGGACTGAAGGAGTCGCTAGATACCCTTAGTTTTAGCAGTAGGTGTTCTTTTTAAAGTGCTCAAATGCTTGAATTATTTGATTGAATTGCCTACTGGACTGCAGAACTAGCCATTCATGATACTTATTTTTGACACTGCAGTTGTGCCTCCATCTTTAAGAAAATCAATACCACTTAGTGCTTTTGCAAATGTAGATTTTCTTCAAATAAGCATTTCATAATATCTTAAGAAAATACAGATTAAAAAATCACTGTAATGGAAAGACTACATTAAAGTATTTACTTGCTATTTGGAAGAAATATAACAAGAATTAAATAATACTCATGTGTTATTTTAAAATTAGATTGTCTTCAAAAAGGACATCCTATAAATTTTCATAGGTTTTAATCTGTCCTCTTAGTTGGTAATGAAAAAAGACTAATTGTAAAATACAAGTCCAACAGTTTGCCTTTTGTACCGCTCATTAAGAGTTCTATATTTATTACTATTCATTTTAGTTTTACTTATTAATGTGAAATATTAGCATTGAATATTTTAATCTATAGACAGTATATTACCTATTTTTCAGCCAAAAATTATTTTAATGTTAAAATAAATATGTTTCTGCATTTTTCCTAGACTAAATTGCTACTTAGGAAAGCTCAGAGTGTAGATTCTAAATATTCCCACCAGAACATTACCAAAATCATACAATCTTTGCAGACAAAGGTGTGATACTCTATGTTTCTGAAGCTATGATCCTATATTCTTTAAAGATTATAGAAAGAAAGAAAGAGACAAATGTGAGCACAGAAAGCCTTTGGAGTTTGCTGCACCGATTCAAATATTGGGTTTGGTCTGTGTACAATTATTGTAGATGAGCTAAAATGGGTGGGAAAATATGACTCCCTCATTTAATTAAAAATTTTCTCTCTAAAAGTTCACTTGAAGAAATTTCTATTTACTTCTGAGTAGTGATCAAGGCATTCTCAACTTAAGTTTTTCAACATTATAGTCTCCCCTCCAATTGCATTTCCACTCTGCATTCATTCGTGTCAAAATACAATAAAAAGGCATAAGTAAGAATTTTTTTTAGCCTACCCGTAAGTTAGATTTACAGTAAATTCCTCTCTTAGAGCATTTCCTTGTTTACAATCCCTAGGCATAGTGACTTTGACTTAGCCAACCATTTATTAAAATTCATCAGTTGATTTTCGGAAGTCTGTTTGTGTACACCAGTCACTCTCAGCAGAGTCTTACTGAAAATCAAAACAATTTTTATCAGGTAAATAAATCTGACTTCTGTTTTACAACTCAAAGGGGGCTATGAGATCGGTTGCATAATAGATACTGGGAAGCTCACTGGCAGGGAGCCTTCAGAGGCGAGCAGCTATCTCAATTTTTCTCACTTAATCTTGGCTTCACGTCAGAAGCTGTGCAGCAGTGCAGTAGAACAGGGCCTGGCAAAACCTTTGCGAGCGAAGCGCCTTTTGTGCTGTGACTGTGGTTCTGTCTCACCTCGTCCGCTTTCAAGGCTGGATTTCCTGTTGATTTTCCTCCTTTGGCTTCCCCAGGCTCGCGCTGCCGGACATTGTGGGTGTGCGTGCTGGATTTCTCCCGGATGCTCCCTGACTAACATGGATGTCCCACCATCCCTTGCAGTAGAAGGTTGCTCCTTGGCGCAGTGAGTGAAGAACATGCAGCGATTGCTAATGGGTTTGGGAAGCGGAGACTCCTTCCTCTTTCTGTGACCATGCCGTGATCGTGTCTGCGGCCACCACTCGACGCATCCTCATTCCTGCCTAAACCGGGAGCCTAACGCTAGATCGGGGAAGTGGGTGCCGCGCGTGTAGGCACAGAAACACCATGAAGATTATTTCCCCGATTCTAAGTAATCTAGTCTTCAGGCGCTCCATTAAACTCTGGCTGTGTTTGCTGTGGATTGGATACTCGCAAGGAACCACACATGTGTTAAGATTTGGTAAGATTCCCCAAAGCTCCCCACTGCCAGGTATCCGGCTCCAACGCTGCCGGATGTAAACAGGCGGCTGCGCTCTGCCTGGTGGTGGGCTCGGTTCTCTCCGACCTGCTCACTGCTCGGCTGCCTTCCGGGTTTTAAAGCACCCCCTGAGCTTGCATTTATTTTCTTCTTTATTTTTATTGTTTTTAAATATGTGGCCGCGGGCGGGTGAAGGGAGTGCGAGTGTGTATCCGCTGTCCCTCGTATTACCTCTCCACAGTGGCCAGTCCCGGAGAAGGTGACGACGCTGGGGCACTGCCAGCGCCGCGTCCTCCTGCCTCCCCGAGCCTTCCGGGCTTGGCGAGCTTGCGCCGCCCGTGCGACGCTGAGCGCTGAGCTGCGAGGCTCTTAGCTGGCGCAGCTGCTGAGTTAATATCTGGTAAACTCTGGCGAGTTGCGCCTGTCCGCTTCCACCCGACCCCGGCAAGCCCTCGAGTGCAAACGAAGAGCATTAGTCCTATCGATTTCTTTTATCGGAATCTTTTCAGTTAACACAATAGCTTTTTCGTTTTTTGATGCCCTTAGACGCAGAGTTCTGGAAAAAACGTTGTTGTAAAATTCAAGGATTTACTTAATAAGGGGGAGGAGGCTGTAGTGGCAGCGAAATGGTGTTGTAATAAGGCAGGCTTCTTTTTTGTTTGTGTTTTTAACTTGCTCAATTCCTCTTTCCTAGCTTTTTCTTTGAGAGTCCTGGGCTAGGTAGTAACTGGGAGTGGGTGGGTGGAGGGTAGTGGTATATGGGGGTCCAGGTCTGCATCTTTTTTTCACACTGGCATGATGAAAGAACGGAGATAGTTGGACTTCAGGAGAATTTACTGTATTATTAAGAATCAAGGTTGCATTGGAGCTTGAAGGAAAAAATCTAAACGTGGGACTCCGGTGGAATCCCTGGTCAGGAGGCATGCCCTGAGGAAATGGAGCAAAGGCCAGCAGGAGCTCCGGGGCCAGTAGAGTTTTAGTAGCAGCGGAACTAGTCAGGGAAAGTTAGGTAGCAGCAAGAAAGGACAGCTGGGTAAATACTACTCCAGTAGGCAAGTTCTTTGTCAGTTCAGGTGGATTTAGACTAGAGTGCAGGAAACCAAATAATCCTGAGTACATGTCTTCCAGATAAAAGCAGATGCATTAAGTTATTCAGTCCAATTTAAAGCAGAGTAATTTCTGCATCTTTTATAACACCAATAACATCTTCTATTTGCCAGTTTTTTTCCTTAATGCTAAAATTCACTGTCCTAGGCTTTTTGAAACTAAGGTAGTGGTGCCTTTACATATATTAGAAATACCCCCCCCACACACACAGATATATGGTGTCAAATAGGCTGGTAATGACAAGAGACAATAGGTTATAGCTGGATTCCTACTGTAGTAGTTTCCCTGCTTCTTTCATGTCTTTATATGGTACTTAACTATGTTGCTCTTAGCAACAAGCATCCACAGGAATGCTTGCTTCTTTAGACAGGAGTAAACAGGTCCCTAAATTATTGGAAACTGGTGTGTGTGTGTGTGTGTGTGTGTGTGTGTGTGTGTGTATGCACGTGTGTTTTCAACAGTTCTGTTTCAAGGATGCTAAGTGTTACAGTTATGGTAGTTTTGCCTACTATCTTCAGTATTAGAGTGTACTTATGTGGAATCCTAACATGCATATGTGAATGAGTGTGCATTGGTAAGAATGTTTGTGGACTGGGAGGGAAGAAAATACCACTCGGAACAGGAAACTTGCCACCCATACTCTGAAGATTTAATTGTTGCTGCTCTGGTCTGGCAGCACAATATTTGCTGAATCATTAGATTGTTACATTCGCTGATCATTTCATATCTTCGTATTAAAAATCTTGGCGACTGTAGCAGCATGTGTAGCAGCTTTCCAAAAGAGCTGACACATCCACAAAAATACATTTTCCTAGACCAATTTTTAGTAAGAATGTCATTAAACACGATACCAGGCAAAGACCTCTACACCAGTCCCTGGATACCTTAAACCAACAGCACAGTTTCTAGATAACCTGTTATTTTACATTAATTTCAAATAACTTCCACGTAGATCCATTTTCTCTTATATCTGACATGCGTTCTGGGGAAGTGCTGTGTACTTTGTAATCATTGGAACATTTCCCTGTTGGGGCTATTTTGATGCAATAGTAGGAGTTTTATTTTTTTTCTGGGGTAAACATTCTGAGTGGATTTTTGGTTAAGCGCATGTATGTCACTCTTGAGAATGGTAATTTTCAACTTTGGCAATAAAGTCCAACCAGTGTCTCTCCTTGGCCCTGTGCCTTGAAAGGGAAAGGGTTGGAGTTCCTAGCAGAGCAGCTGCCCCTCAGCAGTGGCTGGCGGCCTCAAGAGGAGGCAGCCTAGAGCGCCCCTCAATCCTCCATCCTCAGGGAGGCTGAGCACCGCGAGCTTCCGCCGCGGTGCCATGGCAACCGCGAAGCCCGGCCGGCGCTCCCTCCCCCAGCCAGCGGCTGGTGGAATCCACCCTGGATAGCTCGGTGCAGTTCTCCCGGGCTCCTCTGAGCGCCCGCCAGCCGAGCGGGCAGTAGCCCTCCGCTCGGGGTGCGGACCTGTGCCGGGTCCTTTCCCTGCTCATCTTTCAGCCTGCGCCACCACTAACCCTTTCTCAGGCCATCTTCCTCTCTCCTCCCCTCTTTTGCGCGCGCACACACACACACACGCTCGCGCGCGTAGGCGCCCTCGTGAAGCAAGGCTGACCCTGCCACGGTGACTCTTCTCCAGGGCCCCAGGAAACTTTGCGGCTGCACCTGGCGCCCCGCCCCGCCCGAGCCTGACTCCCGCGCCGCGCATGGGCCGGCTCTTTCAGCTGCGTGGCGCACACCTCCCGGTCGCTGATCCAGGGCGCAGCGGGGGCCGCACGCGAGCCCAGCCACGTGCCGCCTCCTGGGAGGCGCGCGTGTGGGCGCCCGGCCCTGGGTCGCAGCCATTTCCCCGCCTTCCATCCTGAGTTGGCTCAACTTGGCATCTTCCGGGCGCCCACTCAGCCGACAGGTTTTCGAAACGTATTTGCCGCGACACGAGGTGCATCTTAGAGGGTCCCGTCCCAGGTCAGGTCAGTGGTTTCGGGACCAAGGTTTCAACCGTAGAGCTCGCGACGCCCCAGGCAGGCCTCAGCCAAGCCCAGGCGCTAGCCCAGCAGCGTCCGGCCGCTGTCAATCGGGCACCTTTGTTTCCCCGCGGCTGAGTCACTGCCCAGGGGCTGCGGAGGGTGCAGAAGAGATCCTCCGTCTGCGGGGAGTGGCCCTTAATGGCACCCTCCGGGCCGCCAGACCTGAGCGTCTCTAGGTTTGTTTCTCCAGCGAGCCTGCTCTCGCGGCTTCTGAGTCTGTTCAGACCCCCAGTACTCCACGGAGCTCGAGGAAGCTTAGTTGTCCGGCCGGCTTCCCACACTCTGTCTGGGGCTTTGGCGAGTTTTAGCATCTTCTTTTTAGGTGACACTTTCTAAACTACTACCGTGTCTGATTTTCTCCGTGAGGTGATTAACCCGTCTCTACCTAAATTGGAATTTAGGATGCCAGGAGCAAGAATATCAACCCCAAACTTTCTTTCAAACTTCTCCAAGATACTAGAGGCATTTCCTGGGATCTGAGCGGAGAATAGGCCACATCTTACCTTCTGTCGTTTAGAGCGCTCTTCTATTAAGCAAACTGGGAAAGCGGCTTTCTTAAAAGCCTCGAGGTCTTCCCTCCTGGAAGTCCTGGGTGTCTTTGGTACCCATCCATGGTACCGCGAGCGTCGCCTCCCCAAGCGTGAAGGCAGTTGGCCAGCTCAGGCGCGGCCCACAAGATAAAACCCAAGATGTGACAGGGAACGGAGAGGGTTCTTAATGGAAACTTCTTGTTACTCTAAGCGTCCCATGTGCTCACAGATATAATCATTGGTAGCAGATGTACTGCACCACTGAGGAACGTGAGTGGATTGACTGAGCTTGGGAGCTGCCACTCGCAGACAAGTTCTTTGAAAGAGACTTTTTTTCCTTTGGGAGGTGAAGTGGGCGGGCGGGGGAGTGGCCTTACATCTGGAAGCAGGAAAAGCTACTCTTGGGAGGTGGAATGGCAGAGTGAGTGATTAAGGCTACTATCAGTCACAGATAAAACCGGAACACCTGCTCAGCTGAGAGGAAAGCCAGGGGAAAATCTTTTCAAGAATTGCCCACACAACAGACACCCTTTTTTAATAAATCAGTTTTTCTTATAAATCCTTGCTTATTCTTAAAGCTTCGAAGAATAACTGGACGTGATCCATCAACAGAGGCACAATCATTTCAGAAAATGACTTTGAAAAATGATCTTTCTGTCCGTCCTTGCCCTCCTCCTCCCAGGCACATGAGACAGCATATTTCCTGGTTTTGTGAGGCTGTCTTTCAGAAATGAACGAATGGATGTGTGTTGGTGGACATTATTTGAGACAAGTTTTGCTTTTCGATTTAATGCAAGTGATCATTATTACAGTGTGTTCATTCCCTGAATTCTCAGATGACACTGTTTCAACATTTACTCAGCCCAGAAAAGTTAATTTGAATTGCTTTCACGCAAAGGAGGAAAATACCATACGTCTAACGAGGATATAACATTGATTATCAGAGCCTTTGAAAGTCTGTTCACTAGAAAGTGTTGCCTATGATATGATGACAATACTTTATATTGTTTAGTTATATTTTCTGATAAAGAAAATGCTGTGGTCTTTTGTGGTAGAAATTTAACGTTCACATGAGAGAAATTATTTCCTTTTTCGTTTGGTTTTTAAGGATTTTACTGCCTCAGTAACATTTGTTTCCTGGAAATTGGCCTACCCTGTTTTTACCCATCAAAGTCAACAGTGACTCACTTTCTTTCAACTGTAATATACTTAAATCATTAATCTACTGTATGCCTGGCACTGGAGTATGGAAGAGATCTTCTCAATAGCATGGTATGATATATTGAAATGTGAATGTTGATTGCTGTTCACTTGGGTGGTGAAGCTTTATCTTCTAAGGGCTTTCAATTTGTTGTCCACTTATCAAAGTATTAGAAGCACTCCAAATGAATCTTAAACCCTAACTCTTTGCTTGAAAGGGAAGGTCAAAAGCCCCTGAAAGGGAAGGAAGTAGGTACACCTCACCATTATTGACTAGTCTAGATTAAACACTAAAGAGGAAGATTTCAATCTGATATCATCATAGGGCTTCCTGTTTTTCTTTGCTGCTTCTGCTGACAATTTTGTAAGGTAATTAAATTGGCTGATTGAAGTCACAGTGGTCATGGGGCGATAAAGACCATTTGGATTTAATGGAATTTAAAACAACAGAGCACTGAACACAACTCTTACCGAACAAGAATTTTAATGGCCCATTCAGGGTGCTGACTAAATAGAATGCCCTTAACATGTTTAATTGAAAGGGCAAGGCAGATTAGCACTATATAGTCTTCATAGTTGAAGATTGGGGAATTAAAATTATCTGCTGAAAAGACTCATTAATGCATTATCAAGATTTAATGTAGATTAAATAAGCCTTCTTCAGACCCTCATCCTGTTCTGTGAACCTAGGTTTAGTACCAAATTTCAGGAAGGAAATATTTTTAAAAGCTGATTTAATAAGTGGAATCGTAGGCCTCTCTCATTTCAAAAGCAGAAGATTTTAAATTCGTTGAACATACATAGTGTGTGGAGTGAAAGTGTTGATAATGAATCCTTTTTTTTTTCTGGATGTAGAAAAAACATGAATTCTAACTTTTCAAAGGGGTTGGTATTAGAATATTTTATAAACAAAGCAGTTTCAGTAGAGAAACTGCAGAAGGAAATGTTCTCTGTCTGTAGCTTCAATAGTCAGTATTGATCTATTTTATGTTCTCTTTGTAACCCTGACTTTTTATTTCTTAAAGAAACTTTTGCAATCATGATATAATAGTATATTTAACTTCCTTTACCCTCTGGAAAAAAAGAGCAATTCCTTGATTTATGTTGCAAACACTAAGGTATGTTTAGTCTAGAGGTAAATGTCAAGCAAGCCTCAGTCTCTGGTGAGATTATTCATTCCATCTCTTGTCACTGCGAATTGCCTATTTGGAGTTGTCAGTTCCTATGAAATTCGCAGACAAATGTGAAACTTTCCTAAATTATAATTGTACAAAACCTTGAAAGTTGTTTTAAAAATTCAAGTTGGACAAGCCAGCTTTCATTTAGCAAATAGGATGTGGTCCAGAGGTCTGCTTTCACTCTCCAGCAAGTTCTCTAAGGCTGAAGGATTTTCTCACTTCTCATTGACCCATAAATGGGTAAAACAAAATTGCTCTTTCTTCACTCCCTCACCAGAAATCTTTTATGGTTTTGTATTTTGAAACTGACAGTTAATCTGATAAAAGTAATACAAAATCATATGAATAGGAGGTTAAAGACTCTCAAGATCTTTCTGTGGGATTTTTTTTTATTTTTCATTTTAGTTTTGTATTTGGACTTTGAGATTACTGTTTCAAAACAACCATATCAAATATAGCACTTGGTGGTTAGGTTTCTGCCTATACATTAATTTATAACCTTGCTTCTTTAATTAAAAACTGAACACTCTCTTTTGTACTTTGTAGAGGCAGGTCATTAGAGTGCATGAACATGTGTGAAAGATCTGAAAGGGCCTAGCGAGGTTGACTCTTTCAGATGTTTTTTTTTTTGGTGGGGGACAGCTAAGTGTTTGCTATCTCTGATGGCCTTATTTTAAAACAAGTATATTCTGGATGAGAGAGCACATAGTTCCAAGACTGTAGAGTTAGGACAAGCTTATTAGATCAATCAATTCTGTCTGTGACAGAGTTCCTCAGATACAAAAGAGAATACTGGGTGCCTAAGGGAGTGCTGAGTGATTAGCACTGACTTGAATGGGAGGCAGGGAGACAGACAAGTTAAATGACATTTTATGCAGTCTTTTCTAGGTTTACCCTTAGCCATCTCAGTGCCATGTAAATTGATCATTTTGGTTGTATTATTCGAACTCTTTGAACATAGTGATTATTTTTTAAAAAAAGATGCCAATGATATTTGCACATTACTATATTTCCTCCCATTCTTTAGTATTTTTCACCTCCTTTTAAATCAATCAGCTAATTTTTCATCATTAAACAAAACAAGTATTTGGAAAGTGTTTGACCCTAGGTTTCTTTTCTGTATCTCAGTTTCATTCTAGTTTCTTGACCTATAACACAGGGGGTTTGCTTGGCTAAAGCAATCTAATAAATAAAACAGATTTTAAGGAAATCTTATGCATCTGAATGAAGTTTCAGGGCATTCATACATAATCTGGTGCATGTAATAATTTTGTCTTTTTGTTTCTTCTTTTCTTTTTACTCATGGAAGCTTTTGCATTAATGTAACATAGCTTTTAGTGTGTTAAGTCTCTTCTTCCCTAGAAGAAATGAAATGAGAATTCTCAAGGTGAATGAAAACTATAAAGTTCTACATTACTTGAACCAAAGGGAACTTTAAAGGTCATCAAGTCTAGTATCCTAAATTGAGAGGTGAATTGCCAAGGGCAATTAAGTGGCTTGTTCTGAGTCACAAGTGTTTAGCATCAGATTTTAGACAAAACACGAGTACCTTGACCGTCAGTCCAGTGATGTTTTTCATTGAATTGCACCTTTCTTCTGGGTAGCCCCTAACTCCCTATGTTTCACACCAGTTTTAGTAAGAGCCATAGGTTTTGTGATTCCCTACCTTGCCCCAGACATTTGTCCGTTTTCTCAAATTTACTTTCATAGTATCATCTCATAGGTTACCCTATTTTTCTCTTGTTCTTCTTTAGCTGTCTTCACGTATATCTCCTATGACTGCTTAGATCCTTCTTATCCCAATGTCCAAAATTTCTGCCATGTCTATTCATTCAACACATAGTACTTGAGTACGTGCTGTGTGTCAAGCATTTAAAAAAAATAGAATTCTAAGATCCAACTATTGATCATAAGGAATTTATGTTCCAATTAAAGGGAAAGGATATATAATTATGAACTGTATGACACAGAAAGTTTCTATGATATTTTTTATAAATTCAGTACTGAGCATTAAATCTAGGGCTTCATGCATGCAGACAAGTGCTCAGCCACTTAGCTACGCTCTCATTTCAATACGGGACTTCTTTAATGATTATCATAGGAATTCTGTCCTGTGTTTTTATAGAACAGAATGGGACTCTGGGGCCAGAATAAACTTTGTGATAGGAAAAGAGGAGAAAATGTCATTGGTGGAAGACTCAGCACAAGAAGTGAATTTAGACATTAAGAAAGAGGGATTTGGGACAGTTAATGGACCAGCTCTATGGGGACATAAATAAGACCTCAGTTTTATAGAAGTTTAATATCTAAACTGCAGGGTTTGGACTTCTGTATGTAGCTCCTGGGAATTCACTGAAAGCAAAAGGATAGGCTTGACTTGCAATAAACCGTCAAGTGATTTTTTTGTAGTCTGTTGCTAGCACTTCATGAAGAACAAGGGGATCTTCTTTACATATATTCCTAAAATGAAAGCAAATAATCTATTTTATTTCTTGATCATTAATACCTGTTAGAAGTTGTCGAGTGCTTGAGGTGTGGTTCAGTGGTTCACTGCTTGCCTAGCCTGTGCCAGGCCCTGAGTTTGATAGCCATTAAAAAAAAAATTCCAAAAAACCAAAAAAGTCTTGGTATGGAATTACAGATTGTATTAGTCACAGTCTCCTCAGATAGAAAACTCAAATTAGGGAAGGAAATCTGCTTCCTCCAACCTCTGATTCAAATGCTAATTTCATCTAGCAGCATCCTCATAGGCACTCAAAATGTTTGACCAAATGTCTGGGCATCTCATGGTTCAATCAAGTTGACACATAAAATTAACCATCATAGATACTTTATAACCAAAATCTGAAAGGAAAGAGAAGAATGTCTTACCACAGGATCAGGCCAAATGATTACACAAGGAAAATGTCATTTAATTTCAAGAAAAATATAACGGATGGCAATTTAAAAGTACTGTCTGCTTATAGTTAAACTGGGTATATGGCGGGTTATAATAAATTGCTTCCAAGAAATAATTGATGTTTTATCTCTGGAACCCTTAATCAGAATTTAAACTAAGAACAATTTTAGTAGAATGGGTTCATTATTAGTAATATTTTCTTATTCTGCATGAGTTTAGTATCCTAGACACTAAATACAGTTGAATCATAGATTTTACTCTTAACTTTGTCACATAGTGGTCATAAATGAGGAAAAATAATTAAATCTCTCTGGGCTTTGACTTCCTTTTTTGAAGAATGAGTATTATTTGTCATCTTCTTTAGGTTAATGTTGCAATTAATTGAAAAATGTATAGAGCTCCAGGTTTGTTGGCAGAAAAAGTTCTCTTAGAGTTGAAATTGTAATTGTGTACTCTGTGTTGAATACAATATTAATTATCACTCAAATTTTTGTTCAAACTCTAAGACTGTGCATAAACATTTGAGATAATCTGCTTTTCTAAATTATTTTTCAGTAGTCTTTTTTAGAATGCACCTCAAGGTATAATAAGTTGAAAAGGATTTCACTAATAGAACAAACTTTCGTTTGATTGAATAGTTTTGTAGAAATCCGTAGTCTTTCTTTTTTAAATATCAAGATTTTAACTGGTATTCGCAAATACCGAGAAAATAAGAATAAAACAAACCTAAACTGAAGGCAAAAACAATGCGAAAAATTATGAGAAGACTTGTGGTTTAAGATTTTTCATTTTTTCAGAAGTGCATAGATTTAGTTTATATAAAAACATTTTCTGAAAATCTGTGCCTGAACTTTTGTTACTAAAGATTTAAACACATGAAAGTAACTGTATTTGGACTATTTGTGTTGATTCAAGAAAATTTCAGAAATAATCAGAGATGCTACAGTTGTTTTGCGGTAGATAAGTAGAACATTTTCATGTTATATTGGCTATCTCATCCAGAAAGTTTTACTCTTTAACATAAAACAGACTATTGTACCATTCTAGAACACTAACTTTATCATTCATCCCTGATTCCTCTAAAATGCTTTTGCCTTTTATTTTAAAGATCAAAGCCATGAATAGAGATAAATTGAGAGATGAAGACCCTCACATTTTAACAACAAATAGCATCACATTAGAGAATCCAGGAGAGCATTTCAAAAATATGTCTACCTATAATAGAACTTTGTATTTGAAAATTACTTTTATAATTTTTAAAAATTTTAAAATATAAAATATATTGGAAAATTTCCTGGCTATTAAAGATATTTAGGTTTTAAATAAGGCGATTTACAGAGGTGTGGGACAGAGAGGAGGCAGTATCAAGATTTTTACATTAGAGGAAAGGGACTAATGCTGGTTGAAAACCACTGTCCTATTCTAAGCTTACACCTAAGATTCTTATTATTGTTTCTTTTTGTGGGAACAGCCAGATTCATGGTAGAACTGACCTTGGAGTGTGTAGAATGTTTTTGAGTGGATAAAGGCTAGACCAGTATCTTACTCAGTCATCCTTCCCTGAGGGTTCTGGTTGAGGCCTAAGGAAACTTCCTGGCGATTAGATGTGAGGTACAAATCAACTATCCTCAGATTTTTCTTATAAATGTATCTCTCTTCCTCTTGCTGTTCAATAAATTAACACTTTAATATCTAGATCAAGTTATTCCTCTTTCCAAAGCTCAACTTTAGAGAGGCATACTGTCAAACAAATTCAGGTTTTGACTAGAAAAGGTGATTAGGTCAGTGTTTCTCAAACTTTGTTCCCTTCTGAAGGCTTTCAGTAATTTAAATTCCTGGTCCTCACAGATGGAGATTCTCTGGTTTAAATGTTTCACTTTTGCATCAAAATGACAACTTTTTATTTATTTGTGCCCTCTTCAGTTTCTTTCATCGATGTTTTATGATCTTTGATGTAGAGTTTTTTCAGTTGGTTAATTTATTCCTAAGTATTTTATAAAAACTTCACAGTTATAGTCTAGAACACAGTACTTTTATTCATTTATTTATTGAAAACTCCTATGTAACTCCAGTGAAACAAAATAAGACAAAACTTCCAGGCAGTTGAGAGAATCAATTAAAATTACTGAATTAGAAAATCCTAAGGAATTTTTCACTTAAATTTACATTTCCTCTATAATGGGCAAGTGCATCATCTTTTTCAGTTGACAGTTGACTAGTTTATGCAAAACCATGAGTAAATTTTGTAGATAAAGGTTGGGGCTAGGATGGTTTATTATTTCTCAAAGAACACAGTGTTAGGCTAGCAGCACATCACTGAAGGGCTGACAGATTCTTTAGACTAAGAATGTAGAATATTCATATTCACATAACCACCAGAGGGATCTTAAACAGGTGTTGTTTCACAAATAATGTCTAAAATGATGTATGATTGTGGGGCCTTTCCTTTTCAACCTCCCACTAAAGGAATCTCTAATCAGCATTGTAAAGTTTGTTTCCCCAAGCTTGATCGGAAAAAAATTCTAGTAGATATTTGCTGCAGTTAAGTCCACAGTTGTCATGAGCACATGCAAATGGCCCAAAGCCAAGGCTAAAAATAGTGCCCATCTTAGTTGGTATTCTTTAGACACCTTTTGAACAATATCTTGGTCACCCTCGCACCCCACCCATCTTCAATAGTTTGATTATATTCCCAGGGGCATTGTTATGTCATGGCTCCAAAAGATAAAATTTGTACACTGCATTTCGCTGACTCACGGGAAAAGGCTTGGGTCTTTCTGTCCCTACTTTGCCAGCAGCCCACGCGTGGCTCTGGCTCCCAGGAGGGGCTTGCTTCCTGGTGGGGCCTTGTTCTCTCCCCCCACAGTCCTCGAATGGTGCTGACTCATGGGAAAGGGCTTGGGTCTGGCTGTCTCCACCTGAGGGGCTGCCTGTGCATGGCGCTGGTTCCCAGGCAGGGCTTACTTCCAGGTGGGTCCTTGTTCTCTCCCCTCGTGGTCCACAGATGATGCTGACTCACGGGGAAGGCTTGGGTCTGGCTCGCATTTGGAATTAAAACCAAATGCTCATATGTTTGTTTAGGGTGGATATTGTCAGTAACTTTCTCTAGCGTTTTGGTATTTTTATTAGGTGATGTTTACAAATGATTACATATGTTTTGTGGAATTAGTACATATATATCATATCTTGATTATACTGCTTTAATATTAAAATCAAATTATATTTATTTGTCCAAATTATTGATAAGCATTTTACATATTGACTGAATACTAGGAGAGACATATAAGTTTATTATCTTCTTATAGTTTTAACTCTTCATCTGGGAGATTTTACATAGCATTATGTATAGGAGATATATTGTTGACATTACAAGTGAAAGTAGCATTATTATAGCTTAGTTAGAGACTTTCAATGTAATAAAATAGTCATAATTCCATGCTAGTATACATTTTAAGGTAAATGTTGATGTAACTCATCAAGTTAATTTTATTGTTCCTCAGAAATTTTCTTATTTGAAACCATAGATGGTTAGAAATATGTGCCTAAGTACTTTCAATTCTTCTAGTAACAAATAGCTCATAGGAAATTAGCAATTGATAGTATGTAAATATGTAATTTGAAGGAAATATATCAAGTGGTATGTAATTCTCTGTAAAACAAAGTATGAAAAATTCTTTTATATTATTTCATGGATTTTACAGTAGGTTTCATTCAATTATACTTTCTAATACTATAGATTTGACCTTTCTACTGGTGTGGGTTGTATGTATAAATATATGCAGCATGTGAGAAAGTATTCTCAATAGAGAATGAAAATGTATAGACATACACTTAGGCGATGGCAAGTGTATTTTCAGGTAAAACTCTCTAATTCTACTAAACTTAATAGCCACAAGTAAATGTTAATGGAAATGAGTTTCCCATGGTTCTTTTAACTTCCTACATCTTTTATTTCCTAGCAAGCAGCCAGACTATGTCAATATTTTAAAACTATAAACCAGGATAGAATCTTAACCAAGTTTTCAAAGTTGTCAAATTTTCTTATTGCTCTGTACTACTGTAGAAAGTCACAAATTTGAGCAGAAAAATGTAATTATATATCAATCAGAAAAAACTAGTGTAAGTAGTTTCTTCTTTTGTCATTTTTAAAGACAAAGTTAAAATTATCATATAATAAGGCAATAGTTTAACTTATGGTTATGAACTCAGATACTGAAAGCTTCTTATCAATCCTCAATTTTGAATCCTTTTTCAACTTAAATTTCTCATCTTAAATTCACCAAATATTTACTTACCATTGGTGTCTTGATCTGTTCAATTACTAGAATAATACAGTAACTTCAAAACAAAACATAATTAAACCTTCCAGCAAATATAAAAATTTGCTAAGATACAGTTTATCACTTTTAGAAATATATAGAACACCCAATGGCACCCTGCCCAATGATACCCTGATTGTTTTCCTTCCAGAGGTATCAAAACGTATGTTTCAATTACATTCCAGAGGGCAGTCTGACTAGAAGACAGTGAATCCATGCTCTGCGCCCTTCCATTACATCCTGGAGGGCAGGCCTGACTGGAAGACAGTAGGTCTGCACTTTGTGCCCCTCAGTTATATCCCGGAAAGTGGGACTGGCTGAAAGACAGTGAGTTTGCAATCCAGGCTTCCTCCTTTGCATCCTGGAGGGCAGGTTGCCTGAAAGAATGTGAGACCTATAGGAATCCCAAGACCCGGACAGCAGCCTGGCACACACATGTACACAAACCTCTGGAGGGCTAAGTAATCAGTGAGGCCAATAACATGGAAACATTTGAAGCAGCAGTGAGGAGACAGCAGTTGCACCTTGAAGAATTCCACTGATAGAAGACCAGCCCCAGCCCCTACATCCAGAGGCCAAGATTGGCACCATACCCAGCACATCTCTGGGATGCATCACAGACATTATCACAGAACTGTGAACATCAGAGGAGACAAAGGGTAGGTTCTTGGGATAGCTGTAAAGAACCATCTGCATCTGGAGGACATCCCTGAGGAAAGGACATGTCCTTTCCTCCTTGAGAGAGGTCTCAATGGTAGCAATAGAGCTATATATCATGGGAGGTTCAGCAGGCATCAACATAGGAGACAAAATAAAAGAAAAAAGAGAAGGTGGAGAATGGCAAGACTCAGAGGTATGGGTTGTGGCCCCAGACCCACGGCCCACCCAGGACAGGCCTGGAACTTAACAAGATAGATGAAGTTAGAAGTCAAACACTGGAACTTTCTGAAATGATAACAATGGAAGTGAAACAATAAGTGGAAAAGTCTATAGAGGGAAAATGACCTCTCAGGTACAAAAGGAAATGATGCTTAAAATCAAAGATGTTAGAGAAGACACGAGTAAAAGAATAGATGAGCTCAGAAAAAGATGCAGACAAAAAATGGCCAACTTGGAGAGATATGGAATACATGAAACACATACAAAGAGATCCAGGAGATCAAAACCTCCAATGAAAGTATATGCAAAAGATTGAATGAAAGAAAGGATAGAATTTCAGATCTTGAAGACAGAATTGCAGTTAATGATCATGAAAAGAAAGATATTTGAAAAATAGAAAGAGACCATGAGAAATCAATCCAACAGCAACAAAATGAAGCAAAGAAAAATAGCACAAGATTGATTGAGGTCAATGAGAAAGTTGAAATCAGCAAAAATTGCTCAACAATCCTAAATATATAAACACCTAATATGGGAGCACTCAACTATATGATAGTTATTGGTAGGCATGGAAAATCAAATCAGCAATAACACACTTGTAACAGGAGACCTCAATCTCCCATTGTCCCGGAGAGACAGATCAACTAGACAGAAAATCAGCCAAGAAATATCAAAATCAAACCAAACCTGTGAAGAAATGGACTTAATAGGAAAAAACCACACCCTGAGGCCCCATGCCAGCAGCAGACAAAGATCTGGTGAGCCCAGCACGCTCTGGAGGAGAAGCCACACCCTAAGGCCAGGTGCCAGTAGCCCAGAGAGATTCAGTGAGCTCAGTGCTGACCTGGAAAAGGAGTCATGCCTTGAGAGCCCTGCCACCATTGGGGGAGCTTCTGTGAACCACCACCCTGTACTTCTCCACCATGGTGGTAACCCCTGATGGAAGGAACCCGGGTGCCTAGTGCAATCCCCTGCACTGAGGAACTGGCCGCAAATGCAGGAAGTACCTGGGGTGTAGCAATGGGCTGATTCAGAGGAACACAGGATAATGTCAATATGAAGGAGTAAAATACAATCTCAGACCTCCAACCCACACAGAACAAATTAAGGAGACACAGACATAGTAGAAATTAGAGATCACACACCTGAGATTTCTGAAAAGATAACAACTGAAGTAAAGAAGCAACTTAGTTCTTGTACTGATTGGTTAATTTTACATGCCTATGTCTGAAGGTCTGGACAGCTGTTTTGAAGATGGTATCCATTGTTAATTTCCTTTGATCTTATTTTGAAGTCCTGTATCATTTTCACTGTTTTGTTTTGTTTGGTTTTATTCTGTTTTGTTTTGTTTGATTTTGTTGTGTCTGATGGTATGGGCAACTATTTTGAGAATAAGGATATATTATGGTAGCTTAACATTGTCAATTTTCTATTATCTTGTTTTGAAGTCCTGTATTGCTTTCATTGTTTTGTTTTGATTGGTTTAGTTCTGTTGTTTGGTTGATTTTGTTGTGTCTAGTGGTATGGGCAGGTATTTTAAAGATGGCAGGAAGCATTGTGGTGACCATTGTTAATTTCCTATTATCTTATTTTGGGGTCCTGTATCTCTTTTATTGTTTCATTTTGGTTGGCTTTATTCTGTTTTGTTTGGTTTGGTTTGGTTTTATTCTGTTTAAAATAAAATTTTAAAAATATATATGTTTCAATTTCATTATTGAGGTTCTATTTCAATATTTAATTTCAGTTCCTTATTAAAATTGAATAATTATCTTACCACCTTTTACTTTAAGAAATTCATATTTAGTTTAGTATAATTCATCAATATAGTTATACTTGGAGATGATTATTGTAAAATATTCAGAGTTTATGCTGTCACGTTTATCACATGTTTATATCTAAGTTTTTACAAGCAACCAATATTCCAATTTACTATTCTTTATTTATTCTTTAAATTATTCACTTAACAAATATTTAATTGTTTACCATGTTCCAGACACTAGCTTAAACTCTAGTGAATTAAGAATTTGCAAGTAAAATGAACTAGTTTCTCCACCAGGGGCGTCATAGTGTATAGGTAGGTTTAGGTAGCCATCCATGTAAAAGAAAACTGCAAACCAAGGTGACAAATACACACAGCAATATGTAAGTAAATACTGTATAATGAATGGAGGCATCTGGATGCTTCTGCAATGAAGGATTTCTAAAGCCTGTTTATGTTTGTCTCTAAAACATGTGATCCACTGAGGCTTCACTAAGAAATCCTCCTCTTTATATCACATTAGAGTGGCTGAGCTGTCTGTGTTTTTTCTTTCCACTGATTCTGGCCCTAGAAGTTCCCAGCTGGGCCTCTCATCCCACTACAGTGACACCATTAGTATATGTCATTTACAAAACATGCATACATTTTTATATATACCATATAAAATAATTTTGTAGAGAAAATTATTCCAAATTCGTTTTTACATGTTTAGATCCAATTTTACGATGTAGATTCAGTGACATATCAGAGATTCTGCCAAACAAAAAACAAAAACAAGGTAAATGTTGACTTCTTCTCTTTGTAGATTTGGAGAGTTCAAGGTAGATCAGCAGCCTCCTAGGGTTCATGATGCCTCCTGCTGTCTATTCCTTTGGTTGTGTTCTTTTTCAAGATCTAAAAGGAATTCCAGCAATCTCATCCACCTTGGAAACAGTGGGGCAGGTAGTTTCCACTCAGCACACAGGTGGCTGGAAAGTGAGTCCCTGTTATAGGAAATGTGTCCATTTGATAATCTCAGGGCCTGTTCTCATACAAAACATCTCTGCCACAGTCATCTAATTACATAATTCAGAAAAGAGCTTCTTAACAGTTGTAGACATTTTGTGTGCATGTGTGTGTGCATGTGTATGTGTGTGTTGGGTTACAAAATAAGGCTTTGTGGGCCATGTGGAAAATACGAAGAAGAATGAAAGTGAAAATGAAACTTCTTATTCAACTGCAATCACTTTTATTATTTTGTTTTTGTTCTTTATTTCTAAAAAAGAAAACAAAAAACTTTTGGTTTATTATGAAAATAATATGTATTTATTGTCATAAATGGAAAACATATAGAAAAGTATAGAGAAATTATCAGTCTTTGTATTAGTCAGGTTTCCTAGGGTTGAGGTAAAATACCCAACATCCATAGCTTAATGGAGAGGTTTAGTTTGGCTCATCTTTTCAGAAGTTTCATTCCATGATTGGCTGTCTCCAAGGCTGAAGCATCATGGGAGGGCAAACCTGCTTACTGCATGGTGGCCCAGGAAGCAGAGCAAGAGCAACACCCTCCAAAGGCCCCAGTTACCTACCTCTTCCAACTGGGCCCCTAATGGCACATGCAGCTATAAGCAACAGTGAACTGATCTACTGATGATGTAGTATCCATGTTATCCAATTACATCTCTAGGAGTCTCTTGAGCCAGTCAAGTTGATAATTAAGGTTAACTGGTACACCCCAATTAAGGTTAACTGGTATTACCATATGTAATATTTTCATATCTGCTCCTGATTTTTATTGTATGTGTTTTGTTAATTTTTTTCATTTAATACTTTATTGTAAAATCTTTTCTGGCATCAATTGGTTTTCCATATTGATTTTTAACAGTGCCTGATTTTCTATTATAAAGACGCATATCATCTATTACCAAGTTTTGAGCTTGAGTTTTAGAGTCACACTTGCATGAATTTGAACCTTACTCTTGCCACTTTAGAACTGATTCGAATATGCCGTTGAGTCATCTTAAACTTTAGTTTCATTATGTGTGAAATGAAAATGGTAATTTTATCAATTTTGTATAGGTATTATTGGAATGAATAGATAATGCAAATAAAATATTTAATGAACTGTTTAGCATATAAGTACATAGTAAGTGTTAGCATAATAAATAATTTTGTGAAGCAATTATGCATTTGGTTCTGAATTAATTTAAATCATATATTTCCAGATCTTACTCTGTTCAGGTTAGTGGGGTGCCCTTCGAGAATGTGAAGGGCAAAGGAAACAGATCCCTTATGAGCTACGGAGATAGGAACAAACTTTATATAGGGACACACAGAGTGGCATATGGATATCGGAGCATCTCTACAATTGTAGGCTCAGCATGCTCAATTTTGGAAGAGGGAAGAACAACTTTTGAATTACTAGATATGTGTTATGTGAGGCTTTGAATTGCTAGATATGTGTTATGTGAGGCTATCTGCCGGCCTCCTCCGTGTTGGTACTGATGAGATGGGACAAGGAAGGGGCAGCAGCGGCTTGAGGCGCAGTCTCCTCTTTGCTTTCTGATTTGCTAAGCAAATTCCAGATGTCTTACTTGCTAATCACATTATCATCCCCAAAGCTTAATTATTTTCTGTAGGGAAATGGAGTTGTTTGAGGCTTTCAGGAAATTAAATTGAACTTCAAAAGCCACTTCTACATAACAATTAACATTTTGAAATGGGTAATTCCTTAGGGTTTCTTGCTAGATGAGTTTACCCAGTTTTTTTTTTTTCTTTAAGAGGTGTTCTAATTTTAAATAGGGAATATATTTGTTTTATTAACTTGAAATTGTATTTTTTAAAGTTAGGCTTTGCAAGTCTAGTAAAATGGTATGAAGTATGCACCTAGAGCCTTTGAGATAGACCAACACTGTCATCTATGGAATAGGAAATTAGAAGTGATTATGCTGGGTTCTATATTGGAAAAGAGCCCGCATCATTGGAAGGAGATGCCTCTCTTATTCAGAAGGAAGTGGTCTCAATAGTCATACAGGAAAAACAACTGAGGGTGACTTACATGTGTGTAAGAAGTCGAATTTCCATGTGGCTTGTGGACACCATTCCCATTTTCTAATATTGTCTGTGTAACCTCAGTACAAATGTTTTCAGTCCCATTTTAATAAGGCAGAAATTTTAGAGACTTTTTTTGTGTTGTACACTGTGTCCATCCAAACATTCCTCCTCTAGCTATTCTTATTTGTTCTTTTTAACCTTTTAAAGTTGCTTTTAAATATAATATTTTCCAGTTTGCCTGCACATGGATATAGCACTGTGTCTCCACCTAAAACAATGTGGGTACAGAATCTTTCTTTGAATATTGCTATGTATTGGCTTTTAAGAGGCCTTTCCAAATTATGAGAACCACAACCACTTGTTAATAACCTAGTATTGTCAGGAGCCATTAGACTAATCTAGAAAAGGCATGGAAAACGTGGTCAGAAACACTGGTGTTCAAGGACCAATTCTGTCACTTAGAAAGTGTTTAACCATAGACAGGTTTCTCATAATTTGGGTCTCAGTTCTTATTTGAGAAATAAGAATTATAACCGGTCACTTTTCTAGTTATTTTAATGATCAAATTAAGTCCCTGAAGTTAGGTAGTATCCAAAAACATTACTCCTTTTCTGTTACCCTAAAAATTTGGTTGTGGAGGAGCTGTTGAACAATAGGTTAATTCTATAGTCTACATGAACCTGTCTGTCCAATGCAGAGTTGTGTGTTTATTCACTGCTAGTTTTGGCTTCTTTGCAATTGAGATACAGATTCAGCCTTAGATGTTTATCCAGAGATTTGAGAGGAGGAAAGCAGGCAGGAACCTGTAATTATAGTGGCAGTGATGAGTTGCAGCTGAATTGCGTAATGCATTAAGGCTTTTCTGTGCTGCTTGGCTTGGATATTGCTATAGAGATTCTGGAAGTAACAGGCAATATTTTATCAAGTGTTTGTCTTTCTATTATTGATCTTAACATAATCCCAGAATCTCCACAGATGTAAGGTGTATTATTGATGTATTATTGATCTTAACATAATCCCAGAATCTCCACAGATGTACAGGTGTTCTTTTCTTGTTGCAGGTAAAAGGTCCCACTTTTAATAAAGTGATCTATGCTGAGTTTAACAACTCTTTTATGGACCGGAACTACATTACACATAGGAGGTGGAATGAAGATAGTTTTTCCACTGACATTTTAAAATCTTAGATTCAGGTTTCCATGAGTAAAGATATTACTCTACAGTCATCTGAGTCTCTAAGGTTGTCCCTTGTTTCATCAGTTCTGCTCTTCATATTGACTACGAAGGTGTCTGTGTAGTTAATCTTCTAAGGGGGTTCTTTGGGAGTGTTTGGCTTTTCTTCGAGGCTGATAATTGGGCAGGTAAGGGAAGAAGGGGGAGAGGAAGCCAACTTCGTTTTTTCTCTTTGCTAAACCCCTTTAGCCAGTTGTTCTGTTCCTCTTTCCCTAAGTTTTTATAACAGAAGGATTAATACTCCCAAAATCAATTGAATGAGAAATAGATATTTTAAACAGCATCAGCAAAATAGCATTTATAAAATCTAAAAGTAATCTCCCCAATTCATGCTATTGTAATTTCCATTCATTTGTTTGACAGCCCTAGTAACAGAATCACCTAACGTATAAAAGGGCTCTGAGATCTTTACAGAACATTTTTACGTACTATTTCTAATATTATCATGTCTTTAGAGCAGAGATGAATCTAAGTGGTTGGACCAAGAAGGAAGATAGGAAGGAGAAAGCCTTTTACACATCCTACAGTGCTCTCCCCCGACTTAACTCTTCTTACTCACTCTGCTGGACAGCTATGGTGCTTTTTCTTCTTTCTCAAGCTAGGTACCAAGCTGTTTTACTCACTTCTCTTACTTTGGTTTAGCAATAAACCTAATTATCTATGTGGTTGTAAAATCCATTCTCATCACCCTTCTTCCTTTCCTGTGTCCAGTTTTACTTTTGTCTATAACCATCTTTTTCTCAGCATAGCTCTTTTCTTTTTTGTGTAACTAATAGCTTTACTCAACAACCCAAATCTCAGGGGGATCTGTGCAGAGGACAGGGAGGTGTGGAGGCATTTGGGTCTTCTTGTGATATACAAGAATTATTGAGGTCCTGAGGTAGACTTTCTGGAGCTACAATGACCATGTTTTATAGACTCTAAATCAACACATAGGCCTAACAGGGATGGGTGGATTTAGATGGACCCTGGAATGTGTATTTGTACTACCTCACTGGAAGGTAAATAATAGTTGAGTAGTGCTTTACATTTTATATATACATTTGTTCGCAGTATTTATTTATCTCTATAATCATCCTATGAAGTAGTTGCTGTTAATCTCCTTTCATAAATGAAGGAAGAGGGAGTTAGAAAGTCCAAGAAATTTATTCCAAATGCCCCCAATATTGAGGCATTTGAAGTTGGTTTAGACTTCTGAGACTGTCTTATGTGCCTTTCATGGTGGCAACTTTTCATTGAACTTGGTTGAATTTCACTATTTGATTCAAATGTAGCTGTTGGAATGAGAGTGGGTTTTGTGTGTAGTACAAGAACATCTTCCTCAGTAGGAAGAGCCATTCCTTTGAAATAGCTCTCAGAGCAGCCTTTCCAAGTTCTAGTTTACTTACTACAAAGAGAAAATAGGTGGAAGAATATGAAATATTTTAATCTTCAGAGAGTAGGTCAGTTTCAAGAGAATACTAATGGTGAAGTTAACAATAATAACTGACACTCTGCTTAGTATAGGCCAAACACCAGGTGTGATGCAGGTATTTTCATACAGTACTTCATTCAGTCTTTAAAGCAAGTCCATCATTCTCACTTCATGGGGAAGAAAACTTAATCTTCAAGGAAGTAATTGATTTTCCTGGGAAGTCACATCTAAATGTGTAAGAGTGAGAATTTAAATGCAGGTCTGTTTAGCTGCAAAGCCCATCTTGTCTAGTCTACCACATGTACTTATGGTGCCTTTGAATAAGTCAGCTCAAGAAAGAGAATAAATGCCTGCCTTATATTTAATCAGTCATTCAGAACTATTAATTCATCAACGTATTACTTTGAAGAATATGAAAGATGTTACTGTTTTACCACTTGGGTGAAGAAATATGACCCAGTACTTTGCAAATGTGGTCCCTGGAGGAGCAGCATCAACACTGCCAAGGAACTTGCTAGAAATATAGATTCTCAGGCCCCTTTCAGACCTAATGCATCAGAAATCAGTTGTGGAGAATTGGCTGGCCATCAAACTCAAGACTTCTGTTCATCAGTTGGTGTGTTAAGGCTTGATTGTGATAGTGACCATTTTGGGGAAAACACCTGTATCGATTAACTCCACATATTTATGAGAGGGTAGTGTGCATCTACTCTGTGCCACTTGCTGTGTTAACCACTGGGTTTAAGGTATGAACAGAGATGGCCATCCTTTTTGCCCTCAGAGAATTTATGTTGACCTGGAAAAACCAAAGCTTTGAGAAGTACACATATAGAGTCATTACTTTTGTTGGTATTTACAGGTGTTTTTTAACTTATAATAGATGTTACATTCAGATAAGCTTTCATCACTTAAAAATATCATAAATTGAAACTGTGCTTAATGTGTCTAACCTACTGAAGATCATAGTTTAGCAGAACAGTATGCTGTGCAGTATCAGTGATCACTGTTGCTGCCTAGCACATATGGTTACCTGGTATTGCCCAGGGAAAGATGAAAATTCAAAATTTGGGCACAATTTTTTCTGAGTTCATATATGTTCTTGCACTATTAATTAGTTTAAAAAATTAAGTTGCATTATCATTAAGTCAAGTACCATCTGTATATTTTATTAGTTTCTGGCTCTCTGCCAAAAGACTGGACTCTTCAGAACAAAATTAGAGTGGAGAAAGAATTATCTTCCCGTCACCTGGGTGGGCACAAACCAAGAAAAATAACATAAACCTAGGGTCTGGAATGTCATAACAGAGGTGGACCCAGGGCTCAAGAGGGTTCTTCTTACTGACTGGAAGACAAACCGATTTTTTTTTTCCTGGAGCCCTTCTGAAATTCCCAGACTTCTGTTTCCTTTCCCTTTCCCTCTCTCATCCTGCCTGCCTGCATTACTCTTGGAGGACACGGTGGGGTGGGAAGGGTGAAATGAGTCTACATTTCCACAAGAGAACGTAAAGAGTGTTGAATGTAGGGGTTGGTCAGCCTTTACCAGCTGGCTTAATGAGGCATTAATCTGCTACTACCCTCTGCTTTGAGGCGTTCCATTTCTTTGAACAGATGGCCAGGACACAGAAAGCACTTCATTCCAGAACTTTGTCTTTTTCCCTTTGGTAAGCTGTTCAGCATGGCATGGAGGATTTATTTCTCTCCCTTCAGCAGCATGAAGGTTTCTCTAAGGTTTAGTCACATGGATGGAAGAGGAGGCAGCAGGAGTCAATGAGTATAAAGGGCAGCATGCAACCTTCACATTGTCTGGATAGCCCCTGCCTCAGGTGTGGTGCTCCTTAACATATATTCATTAATCCTTTATCATCCCAAAGGGAGAAAGGGAGGTGCTCTTAATATTCTTCTGTTCACTGAAGCACACCAGTCCTGAAAGTTTAAAGAACACTACTTTAGCTGAATAGTGTTTCGAAGTCAGAATCATCTTAGTTCATATTGTCTTAATTCTCTACTAGACAACTTTTTTGAAATAACATTTAAGTACAAGTTATGCAGCTTGATAAAATCCATCTAGTCTCTTGTGCTATCAAATTTCCAAAGAAAAGGGAAAAAACATGTTTTAAAACTACAACAGAATCTTAACGCAATGTCAAGCTAGTAAGTACTAAAACTCATTTAGATTTGCTTCCTTACATTGGTAACAATTTAGAAAATAATTTGACTGAAAATTTGGTGGTGGGATTAGAGCTTGAAAGTATGCAAGAAGAAGGAGAATGGTTTGGAATAATTTATGTTTTAGGTACTGGTGACACTTTTTAAAATAACATTAAAATGTTACTCCAATGATTTAATACTTAATTTGAATTAAATTCCCAAATGTAATTCTGGCATTATTATAGGAGAACTAATTCACATACACAAAGCACACCAGTTGTGTACTTTGTAAAGGCAAGCCAAATGCATATCATGCATAAGGAATAGAAGTCCCACCACTGAGGATTGTGTAGAGTGTTCAAATAATCAACACAGGTTTTCATTCAATTGATTGAGCTATATTTTCTCTGATTTTAACTGAGGAGGGGAAATTCTAAAGGTTATGAAATCAATGCAAGCTGCTCTTGGCTTATATTATTCGCTTAAATCAGGATCTAGGTTCTTCTCATTGCCTGAAAGACAAATTGTATTTTTTTTCCCCTGGAATCTTTTAGAAATTCCAAGAGTATGCTCAAGAATCACATGCATAATTCATTTTACTCACCACAGATTACACCAGCTAACAAAGCCTGTGGCCAGAATTCCCACTTCAGGGAAGCTAATCTGGACCATCACTGCAGTTCTGATTTCAAAATGTTGAGGAGTTTTGTGACTTGTCTGATGATGTCCACTTCTCTTGTTCAGATCTTTTGGAGAAACACTTCAAATGTACAATTTCACTGAATTTATTCCTGGAAGGAAATACTTCTAAGCTTTCACATTTATTCGAGCTTTACTCTTTAGTTTATAAAAAAAAGAGAAAGAAAAACAGATGGTTTGAATATAAATTAAATTTTCTGCTCACCAATATCTCCTTACTATTAAAAATCAAATGAAATTATTTCAATTGTTTCAAGTATTTTCCCTGAATTTCTCAATTTCAATTTAACCAAGAAAAGCAATTATGTGAATGTATGTGTGGATGTCACCTAGAACGTCATATAGAGATTATTGCATATTTTTCTTGATTCAGAGTGCATTTTTTTCTTATGGTTCTCATGGGAATTCGTGTGAGCCTTCATGTTGCTGTCATACCTCAGTGTTCTTTCAGTCATAATTCATTGCCATATGGGAAGTGTCCTGCCCCAGAGCAGATGGCTTATGCACTTCCGCACATGGTGAAATATAAAAGTTTTAAGGCAGTGCTGAGTATTCAGCTGACTCCCTTTAGTCTTTGCCTCACTCTGTCTCTCAGTCAACAACTCAAACTGTTGAACAAATTGAACACTCTTAAATGTGTTGTCTCGAACACTCTTAGACTCCCTAGTTCCACTTTCAGCTCCTCAGTGCCTCTAGTACACAGAAGAGTATCATTATAGACTGACTTGGTTTTGAATATACAGTTGGTTTTGAATAACCCCTTTCAAGATAGATGAGGCAGATAAGCTTTTTCTTACGTATGCTTTAGCAAACCCTAATTGTAATTTCTGTGGGTACTCCCATAATGTTTTCTATAATGGCTGCATTATTTTATAATCCCATCAACATTTTACAGTTCCCATTGTTTCAAGTGTTCCCATTGCTCCACATCCTGGATATTTTTTTTCTTTCTCTCTTCTTCTCCTTCTCCTTTTCCTCCTTCTCTTCTTCCTACTCCTCCTTTCTTCTTTTTTGAGTCATCATCTTGCTAAATAGTTCAGACTGGCCTTGAATTAACTCTGGAGCCCAGCCTAATCTCAGACTCGCAGAGAGCCTCCTGTATCAGCCTCTCAAGTGCTGGGATTACATGTGTGTATCTTTTTGATAATAGATGAGATGATGTTTCATTTTAATTTTGTTGTTGTTGTTGTTGTTGTTGGAACTGGGGAATCAAACTCACGACCTTGTGCTTGCCAAACAGGTGCTGTGCCTCTGAGTGATATCCCCAGCCCTTAATTTTGAACTGTATTAATTATGTTGATTAGCTTTTTGTGCACTTGTTGGTCATTTACACATCTTTTTTGGATAAATGTCTGTTCATGTCTTTTGTCCATTTTAATTGGATTATTCTTACTGCTTTTGAGTTGTGGGAGTTGCTTATGTATGTTAGATTTTAACACTTGATAATACTACCATATGAATGATCAATCTTAGCTTTGAGTACTTATCCAAAGCATTAAAAGCAGAATATTTTAAGAGATATTTACACTCTTATGTTCATCAGAGCATTATTCATGATATACGAAATATAGAAGCAAACTAAGTATCT
>RJWT010000960.1:0-54456 GCA_004365215.1 Cuniculus paca
CAAGATGTCTTTTCTTGCGTGTTTTCCCAATTAACTGTATTCTTGGATGCCTTTAAAAAAAAAAAAGAGTCCCTCCTGAAAACATCTCAGAGTGTGTGTAAAGAGAGGAGTTTCAGGCAGTATTGGTAATTCTAAACTTGTCAAATGGGAAAGTATCATTCCAAAACAAATGGTTTTGGGAAGAGAAACATTCTGCTAGCCAAATGTCATCTTTGCTTATTCTTGATAAACTTGCTAAAATGTCTCCTAATCCTCAAAAGGTTCTAAGTCATGTTGATTATCTTTTAAAAGAAGGTCACTGAATTTAGAGTGCCAAGAAGCCTGCAATTCTCTGAGTATGTAAGGCCATCCAGTAAGGCAGATCCATCTAGAGTCTGACTGTTTTCCAAAGCTCCAGGCTTCATTGCCTCCTCTCAAAATAAGGCCAAGTACATGGGACCTACTAGATAAAAGTAAGAGATGAATTTGAATTGGGCATGACCCTAAGGACACAGCAGGGTCCAAGAAATATGAGAAATTAGGGAAAACCCAGTATTAGGTGATAGGAAAATATCCCAGAACTTAGTAGCATGGCGACTAAGCTCCTTTCTCTCATACCTCACTTTTTTTTCCTCTATGTCTTTTTGACTGTAGCTTATAAATATGTCTCATTTATTTCTAATCTCCCATGTTGACCATATTGGCCTGGTTCAGGTTCTCATAAACTTTCTTTTTAAACCCATTTTCTCTATGAAAACCAGTCATGTTTCAAGGTTGGGGTGAGGATTAGGTCACACAATTATAGGAGCAGTATTCTCAGGGTCATGTCCTTACTGACCCTGAAGCTGCACGACCCATTAAATGAGTACCCCCTGAATTCTGTGCTTTAGGTTCCTCTCTCACTCCACCCTGACCCTAGTCCTGTTACATTTCTCACACTTAGCATACAATTCCAATGCTTGGTAACACTCATACCATACATGCCCTTCTAGGACATCATGGGTGCTACCCTCCCATTTTCATCTCCTGGCACTGATAATTTTATACCTAATACAAGCATTCCTTCCCCAAAAGTAGTTCTCCAAAAGCACACTGCAGCTGTATGTATCTGATCTGAACTATACCATAATTTCAGATCCTTACACATGGCATCTTAGCAAAATTACCACTTAGTTTTTCTTCTACATTTCACCAAACGCTTTGTACACCATAACATTTATCACATAGTATCTTCTTTAACTATTTATGTATCAGTTCCTTGAAGTTACAGGCAGTGGAATAGAATGTCTTTCCACCTATACATTCCCAGAGACTACCACAATCCCTATAACATAGTAGACCTTCAATAAATGTTTGTTGAATAAATGAATGTGTGTTGTGTGAAATATACAACTTTAGTGATCCTCCTATTCTCCTTAAATAGGATTAATTTTAGGGTCCAAAAGAGCAAAATGAGCCTCCCAGCTAAGGGAGAGGGAACTGGTCATAACACAGCTGCTAATTTCACCCTTTCAGTATGTATAGTACACAAGATTTCTAAAATAGTGTAACTGACGACAGTGAACAAAGTTAAAACACTTGTTAAATCATCATTGATAAAGATGGTTAAATATCCCAATTTTTTGTTTAATTAACTATAACTAAAACATCACAGCAAGTTTGTAAATCATTTGCATAAACTTCATTTGGCTGAGCTGTCTGGAGAGTTGTTCAGTATCATTTTATGTTTGAGATTTAGAAGGTTCCATATATGAGCTGATTCTCTCCTTACTTCTCTTCTTAGAAGTCAGTATTTTTACTCTTTGTAAAAGTGCAAAATCTTCTTCAGCCTTAGAGCAAAAGACTAGGATGATGGAATATGGACAGATCTACAGATACCACAAACCTTGTGAAACTCGTAGTGCTGGAAGTCTGACCGTTTTTATGCAAGGCTGTAGACAATGGATGGCAGGATGGAAGAGAAGGTAACAGATTTGGTAAGGATACAGCTGTGTTTAAGCATGGACAGAGTGGTTAGGAGGCAGAAGAGATCTATACCTCCCCTATTTCATATAGTAGTCACTAGCACATGCATCTAAGTTTAAATAAAATTTAGAAATTTGGTTTCTTAAGTCTTACTAGTCACATTTCAAGTGCTGGACAGGCATATGCACCAATGCTCATTACAATGGACAACTCAGAAACCTTTCCTTATCCCAGGAAGTTCTACCAGGTAGAGATGGTATTGACAAATGGACACCTAAGACATTCTGAACTTTATAGCCTAGCAAGCAAGGATGCCTATTTTTTTCTCCTAATTGATAATAAATGCACATATACTTAGCATTTTCTGATGTCTTCTTACAAGTAAGTCACTTCCCCCGCCAAAGAGGAAACACTTTATGTGCTACAGGACCAGACCCTGTCATCAGCCTCCTTTTCAGTTAAAAATGAACATTATTAACTGAGGAAGCCTGGGTTGGCTCACTTAAGAAATGGGAGTGATGGATGGGCACTAAAAATCTGAGAAAAGTTCAAGCATAAATGTGGCACCCGCAATGATGGCAAGTCAGAATCAGAAGGAGAGATAAAGGATTGGATGCACAGATAAGCAACAACCAATGGAGAATCTGGGTACCGTAGGAGGCTGAAAATTCAAGCCCCCAAGCTCCCGCCCCAAATGCATTTTGCATCTAATGTGCAGTATGCTTCTTGTCCTCAGGAGAGGCAGCCATGCTGAAATGTAGCCCTTCCAGGCTAAAGTGTCCCAAGGAAAACAGGCTCTTTAGTTCAAGTGATACACTAGTAACCGCCAATTAATGAGTATTTCAAAGCACTTTGTTCAGCTATACTTACACTGCAACTTAAGAAACTGTCCATTTCTTGCCCTTTCTATAGATCTGTTCTCATGTTTTAAATAAACAGTAGCTAACAGATTCTATAAGGAGGCACACAAAAATCCAACAATCCAATCTGAAAGAGAAGCCAAGGGCATTCTTTTCCAAGCATTAGATTGGTTTCACATGAGGTGATTAGAATCTTTCGTGCTAATTGCACTAGAAAGAACTAATTAGAAAAATCTACCATTCAGCTAATGAGAGCTGGGCCCTAACTATCTCAGTGCTTAACTTCTCAGGTTGTAAAATGTCTCATTTTTTTTCATGCCCCCTCTGAGAAAGTTGTCACTGTGTTAAATTCCAGCAGTCAGGCTGGGCATTAACTAAGTAAGGCAGCATTTGCAAAATGCCTACATAAGCCAGAGTTCGCAGCAGCCCCACCCAAGCCTTTTCACTGTTTCAGAAGGATAAATATGATAGATCAAAGGCTGCTAACTAGCAGTGCATTGAACTGGTAATGAATTCTGCCCCATTTTCTATGCAACCTTCTTAGTGTCTTTTATTCTAGGGCCCATTAATAATGCAGAATAAGGAATTTCACATGTAATGTTGTTACTTAGGGAGGAAGAGTTCATTAAAAAGCAATGATATCACCTGATTGAGACCACATCCCTGCCAAGGGTGGTAGCATTTATCGGAAAGTTGATAAAACGAGAATAATGAAGAGCTAATAAATCAGAGTCCCTTATTATACAATAAACTCGTTATACAGTCAGCATTATATGGTACAAGTAAACACAGGAAAACAGGAAATCATCCTTATTAGGAGGAAGCTTTACAAAGCTTTTTTAGAAATTCAGTTTTGAGTTTCACACAATGCACATACTAAGGCCACATTTAAAGAGCACTATTAAAGAATGTGTCTATAGCGCAAAACCTCTTTCTGCATAACAACAAAAAAGTTTATTTGAAAAAAGAGTTTATAGTCCTTTTGGCAGACACCAAGATCCTGCACACTACAAAATTACAAGTGAAGTTAGCAGAAATATACATGACAAAACTTCTGACTTTGGGATGAAATGCTAGAGATTGTCTCTGCAGATACTTCTTTCCTTATCTCAAGATAACATGTTTTCAAGAAGATAAGGATTCCTGTGTTCAGATTTACTGAGGATGATAACCTGAACTCCTAGAATGAGAACCGAACGCAGCTGCTCAGGTGACCTCCAGGAAGTGGAGATGCAAGCCACTGGGCTGGAAGGCTTCATAAGGGCCATGTGTCCCTTAACTTGGCCCCCTGGTTTTTGGACTGGGGACCATTTGGGGAGTTATTTTGCTTCTCATTATCACCTGTAAGCAGAAAAGGGTGAAATAAGCATAAGACACAAGTCCTTCAATCATGTCCTTTGTTAAGTTTCAGAAAAAAAACTGCTAAGGCAAGAAAGTAAAACGAATGGTTATAATAATGTTGGTGGCAAACTTGGAGACCACGCTCTCTAGGTATACCTCACTCCTCTCATGAATTTCTCTTGATGTGTATACCACATTGTTTAAAAGTATTCTGTACTGGCATTTGTGTTCAAATTATTTATCATTTCAATGACTGTAAGTTACTACATAGTGTGTGTGATACCCCATACTTGGATACAGGTTTTAGGTAATGAGAGAGAAAACCCAATAGCACAGTAACTAATGTGCTTATTATTATTCCCATTTTGCAAAAAGACACTGAGGCTCAGGTAATGGGGAACTGAAAAGCTAAGTGATAGAACTAGAATTTCAATCTTGCCTCACTTTATCCTCTGCTTCAAATTGCAACTGCTTTTCCTTTCAAAGTGTCTCTAGCACTCTCAAACTTCTTTAGCATAGTAAATCGGTAGCATTTTTGCTTTGAACAGCTCCAGGTTTATATTTGCCCCGTATGAATATATATTTTAAACCCAGATATCATAAACCAACCAGAATTCCCATAGCAAGTGGCAGTATCAAGACTTTATTTTCTAGAAGTTAAATTCTCACTACTGTAACACAAAATTGAGTCTGATTTGAAGTGAATGGTTCTTCGTGCCACAGTATGGAGCCCAATATTTATTCTATGCCAGTATTTCTCATCTTGACTTTTTCATAGACCCAAAACCAAGCCAGGCCCATTTGCTGTCTTACCTTCAACAATGTGACCCTGAAGGAACTGAAACATTTTAGTTAATATCACAGAAGCTACTAACCAAATTATTTTAAAAACCAAAAAAACTTACAGTCCTTAATCTTATATATCATTTTTAACAGTTTAGTAGCTTTGCTCTTTTCACAGGGACAAGAAGCAAGATTTAACATTAGTATTCAATAGTATTGCTACAGTATCTCTTCATTTTCATTAATGCATAGTTTTTATTAATACAATAGGTGGTCCAGAAATGAAGAGAGATACAAATTCTAAGGAATACTTGAAAGAGGCTATTGGAAAAGAAAAATCATACTCTAGCTACTACAGTGAGTAAAGTGATGTGTTGTTTTGCAAAACAGAAATTTGATGGCAATACCTAGTATCCCTGTCAATTATTTTATTTTATTTGATTTTAATTATTTTATTTATTTTTGGTACCAGGGATCGAACTCTCAACTTCGCACTTGCCAGGCAGGCGTTTAGGCCGCTAAGCTAAATCCCCGGCCCTTAGTTTTTACTTTTTTAGACAGGGTCTCACTGTGTATTCAGGCTAGCCTTCAACTTGCTATGTAGCCCAGGCTGGCCTCAAACTGACAGAGATCCTCCTCCCTCAGCCTCCCAAGTGCTGGGGTTACAGGCGTGTGCGACCACACCAAGTCCCCCTGACAAATTTATATAGAGGAAAAAACAAACTTTTATACTATTGCAACTAAATCATAGTAAGTATTTATAAAAGTTTTAAAATGATTAAAAGATTTAATGTTCACAGCACTGTATCTGTTTTTGAAATGTGGAAATTAAGAAATAGATGAGATTAAAGAGGTGGGTTAGCTGCAACGGCCTTGTAAAGCGAAGTGGTAAAACAGAAAAATAAAAGGAACAAAGGGCTAGAATGACTTGTAACTGATGGATAAGTTCCAGGAAGCGTAAGACATCTCTAGACACAAGGAGAAACAGGAATGAGGACAGGCACAATGCCGAAGTGGCAACACCGGTGGTCAACTTTCCCCTCTGCTTATCACTGAATTTTTTCAGGCCTTTAATGTAAAAGACAAATAATCATCCTGCTTTGGAATCACAAGTAGAAGACACAACAGTAACTACATAATTCGGGGACCCTTTTTGCTAATTTTTACAACAATTTCCTAACCTTTAAAAAGATAACTTTACTCCCTTTGTCAAATTTCCCTAAAAGACAGTCTATGCTATCTGTAGTATAGGCTGTGTCTAAACATCAAGTGCGACCATGATACCCTTTAATAGTTAATCCTCCAACATGTAATTAGGCATTCACATGACAATCAAAACCATGACTATATTTCATGTTTGCCTTCCCTTTCAAGCCCTCTACTAGAGGGGCACTTACTCTGTCAAATCTGCTATAGTAATCAAAACATTGAAATTACTTCTTTCCACACTAAATATACTGGAACTGGTTGTTTGATTAAATGTAGAGCAGAGAGTGCAATTTGCTAAATTACAAGTATTCTGAACATGTAAATATAGTTTAATTACTGCAATTAAAGAAGATTACTGGAGATTGGCAGATGGGAATGTAATGCTGTTTTAATTAGAGTTTTTAATGCACTGTAACATAAGCATAATATTAACCCTTTATCTAAAAGAGGTAGCTAGTTTTTGAAAAATTAGTATTTAAAAATGTATTATAGCTAGTGTTTTATAACAAATCTTAGGTCATACTACACTGGAAGCCTATTGTGGAGGAGAATCACAACATCCAAACACAGTAAACTGAGGCAGACAGCAAGCATGATACACAATGATATACAACGCTGGTGTGCCAACTGCGCAAATCAATGCGCATACGTAAACACGAGTGTGTGCACACAGAGAAACATATCACATGGGCGATGTCTTCACTGGGCTAAGAGTGGGGTTGAGTGGTAGAGCTCTTACCTAGCACATGCAAGGCCCTGGGTTCAATCATTGGTACCTTGAAAAAATTTTTTTTTCAAAAGCAGGATATTGCTATAACGTTCAAGACTGAAGACTTTGACAGGGAAGACTTCACAGAGCCCTGTCCAGCAAACACACACAAAAAAGTGTTTTGAAATGTAATTTTACAAAACGCATATACTCACCTTTGAGAAAATGACAGCACTTTACAGAGGGAGGCTAGTTTATTATTATTCATCCTCCAGAACAGTATACATTACATAAAAGTAATATTCCAGAACATGTAAGAAGCAATCTTTGTCATCGTGAAAGCTACCACTTGCAACATTTTATCCATTTAAGTCAATAGCCTATTAGAAATTCTAATTGAAAGTTCAATAGTTAGCTTGGACCCTTACAATAGAGGTTGCCTTTTGGAAAGCCATTTAAAGTCTTAATCTCTTTATCATTTGGTATTTTGAAGCCTAACTTTGTTCTTGTTAGGCAGATCAATGGCATTAATTTACAAAATGGGGGAAAATGTCACCCTTCATCCTTTAAGTCTCAGCTCAGGGAAGAGCAGCATAAGCGAATCTGATCACTGCTTTCCCATATTAGCAACAAATGGTGCCAGGGGAGGCCTGACCTACAAATTTTAATTACTGCATGAAAAATTCAGTTCCTGGAGATGAAGGGAGACTTCAGAAAGAGCAGGAGTCCACCCTGTGCATGTCTGCTGAGTTTTAAATCTTCGAAGACTGGATTTTTGAACCAGTAGTGGATACCATGGTCAATGAAAGAGGTTTACCATGACAGGGGGAAAAAAAAGGCTATAAACTTAAAAACAAACCAAGGCTGATACAGAAGATAAGAAAGAAAAAGAAAAAGCAGTGGATAAGAATGTGTTTTACTGATTATACAATTTCTTGATGGGTCATACATATTTTTACCAATTAACAAAAAGTTATTATGAAGCCAATACAGTTAAGAGTTACAGTCTCACAGCCAAGCATCCTTGAAAAAATCAGAGGGGCTGGGTAGCTTCACAGCTCTGCCGCTGCAAAAGAAAATATTGTGAGCAAAATGGGCACTTTTTCACTAAATTAAAAGATCCTGAAAGTGAACACATGATGGCTAATTCACAGTGCCAGACGATCCAGTAAAAGTAAGTCTACCCTGGAAAGCTGAGAATAGTAAGCAGTAAACTTCCACTGCTGAGGGAGGCCAAATTGAGGGAAGAGGATTTTCTATTTTGAGCTATGGAAACACACCTAAGCACCTGTTACGGCTTGCATCCAGATGTCCCCCAAAAGCCTCAGGTGGTCATAGGTGGGGCTCTTCAGAGGTGGCTTCTAGAGTGTGTGATGCTGAGATCAAGGGTGTGTGACTATTAAATCAGTTATTGGTTGGTTTGGTATAATTCTGGGTAGTATTAAGGGTGACCCCACTGTGTGCTTGCCAAGGACTGTTTCTCCTCTGTGATGCCCCTCTGCCAGGCCACCCTGCCTTGGAGTCAGTTGACTATGGACTGAAACCTACACAAACTAGGAACCAAAATAAACCTTACCCTTACCTCCTTAAACTTTGGTTGTTGGGTGTTTTGTCTTAGCAACCAGAAAAGTAACTAAGACAGCAACCATCAGTAACCCTGTATGTGGGCAAAGCCAATTATAGAAAATACATGTGTCAATTTATATGAGCTTTGGAACACTCATTTAACACACTCTTGCCTACATATTTATTCAAAAAGGGATGGGAAGGCTACACAGATAAATGTTAACACTGGCTCTCCCATGAGAATAAACACCTGTTTGGGAGCATGGGCTACACGGGTGGCTTTTACATTTTATTTTGGATACTTTTTCTTTATTGTCTAACGCTATAATTTTTTAGACAATTGACATTTTTGGTGTTCCTAATAGTTAACAAACCAATTTTTCAAAAAAGAAAAATATACATATTTGACGTTCTACCATAAAAGGTTGTAAATCTTTTTGGAAAGAAGGTTTTTGTTTTGTTTTTTTCCCACGAAAGATCACTACATTATTTGTTCCCCAAGTTTGGACTATGTAGTTATTTTGTTTGTTTGTTTATTTATTTATTTATTTCTGTACTGGGATCAAAACCAGGGGCACTCTACAACTAACTTACATTCCCAGACCTTTTTGAGACTGGGCCTTAATAAATTGCCCAGTGGACTTTAAATTCCTGCCTCAGGCCTCCTCAGTGTCAGGGTAGCATGTGCCACCTTGCTGGGCTGGTCTTTCTTTTTCTTTTTCTTTATTGGGGGGGCTGGTGTTTCTTAAAATTTGGTCACTTATTTATTTCAGATGCTTGCTGCAATTAACAAATTGTGTTAACTGTCAGGTCTCGGTTAATCACTTTACATATCCATACTCGATTTAACTGTGGAAGTGTTTATGCATAATGGTGTACAGGGACTGGCACTGCGTCATGCACAATTGGCTTCTTCATTAACGCTGTTTGATAATGGTGATAAGGAAAAAGGGGCTTTGTGACAATGAATGTGCACTTTCTATGCACCCATACTTATCGCTGTCTTAAAACACAGCAGTCAAATAGCTTTCCGATAACTGAATTATATTCATCTTTTCACTTCTAATTTCTGTAGATCTTGAAGCTCTTCTCATCCAAGAGATGCTTCATTGTCACTTCCTGACACCAACAGCTGGAATTCTGTGATAAAGTACCTTAATGAAAAAGCCATTAGCATTTGTACCAGGTGCTCCTGGGTTTCTCTGCCTATGTGCATAGGTTAATAGCACACTGGAAGGTCTCTAGAAAGGACAGAGGCTTTGGTTAAAGAGCTAAGTAGTCACATCCCAGATCTCCCCAGCCATTGACACAGACAGGTTGGTCCTTAGGTCAAGGCCTGTTACTCAGAGGGAGGAGAACCCCTTAAAATGACTGCCTTTTGGAGCTGAGGAGTAACTAAATCAAGAGGAAAGGGCTGGCCTGAGAATCAGGCAAGATACAGGATGTAGTAAGGCAGATTCTTCAGCACATCTAACAAAGCCCAGTTTCCACCACAGCCAGCACCCATCCTCTGCTGAGATTACAGGAAGGGGCTGAGACATGCCTAACAAAAATTAATGTCGCAAACATGGAACAGATGCATGTTCAACATAACAATGTCTGAGCAGCAGAAATTCAGCTTCCTTGAAGTGTGGTATTTTCAAAGCCCACACATCATAACAGCTCTGAATGCTGAGATGCCTAAACAGGAAACCCCTAAGGTGCCATCTGCCACCTGATAAGAAGGACATCTGAGGTACCAAGCTGCTGTCTAGAAGAGGGCTGGCAGAAATCTCAGGAAGCTTGGCCCAGGAGTTAGGATGTGCAGTTCATTCTTCCCTCCAATCTAATTCACAGCCCTGACACTAGCTGTTGGCTGGCAACCATGTGTTTTTCTGTGCATAACTGGCAATGAATCCAAAAAAAGTTGGCTTACTCCTTAACTTAGTGTTTATTACTAAATTTAAAAATCACAGGATTCATTGCATGGTATCCAAGAACTCCATCATTTTCTTTGTTTTACATGACATTTGCCTACCAAAATTGAAAGGAAAGATTGTTAGAGGGATATGACAGTCAATAGAAGTGGAGACATAGAAGTAGAGAATGATGCAGAGAAAAACCATTCGTCCTAGCTTGAGTGGGTTTAGAAACTACTAGAGACTTTAGAATGATGACTACACAAAGGCAATGTGGCAGTGAAGGTCCTCCATAGCATACTAAGAACCTTCCCTCTCCAGCCTGTCATTTTGTTCTCTGCTGTCCCATACCGACTCATGCTGTGTACTAACCTCTGCACGTTTTAGCCACGTTCCTACCCTGTATGATTGCTGTTACTTCCCCAGAATCAACATTTCTCTGTACCTATAACCATCATGCTTCTTGCAAATTAATGTCTCATTACAAAACAGAGTAGTCACGTTCATATTGAGCATTGATCATTTGGGGGGAGTACTGGGAATTAAACTCAGAGCCTTGTGCTTGCCAGGTAGTCACTGTGCCACTGAGCTACATCCCTAGCACCTCATCTTGATCATGTTTTAATTCCTTTACCTCTTTTCCTCCCTTCCTCTCCCCCTTCTCTGATCTCCTACCCCATTTCTAAATAGTCTTTTTTTCACCATTTTCTCCTTATTTTATTCTTTGTTTTATATTTTAGTTTTCTCTTACATGAAAAACCATGTGATAATTAATGTTCTGTGTCTAATTTATTTTACTTAACATAATTATAATATCAAATTTCATTGATTTTCCAGAAAAATTACATAATTTCATTCTTTATGGCTAAATAATATTCCATCACATATATACCACCTTTTCTTTATTCATTCATCTAAGTTGTTTCCAGAGCTTGGCTATTATTAATTTGCTGCTATAAACATGGGTATGTGTTCTTCACTGTAGTATGATGTCTTTAAACTCATTTGGGAATATACACAGAAGAGGTATAGCTGGGTCTAGAAGAATTTCTATTGTTAGTTTCTGAGGACTCTCTATGTTGATTTCCATACAAGTTGTACTGGTTGTACTAGTTACATTCCTACTCTTTAAGCTTCCACTCTTCATGTGACCACTTCAAATGATGATTGAAAAGTGTTTGCCAAAATTCAACACATTTTCATGAGAAAACTGCTCAGAAAACTAGGACTAAAAAGGAACCACCTCAATACAATAAAAATATTTATGAAAAAACCCATAGTTACATTGTACTCAATGGGAAAAACTGAATGCTTTCCTCCCTAAGAACACAAAGAGATGCCTGCTCTCACCACTGATTCAACAATGCACTGCAAGTTCTATCAATTAAGCAAGAAACAGAAATAAAAGACATCTCCAAAACTGATAAATTCAATAAAGTTATAAGGTGATCAGTACTCTAAATCAGCTGTATCTCTTTACATCAGAAACAACAACTGAAAAAGGAAACTAAGAAAACAATTCAGTTTAAAATGGTATCTGAAAGTATAAAAATATTTTGGAAACAGCTTCACCAAAGAAGTGAAAGACTTGTGCAGCAAAAACTATAAAATAAACATTGAGGAAAGAAATTAATGAAGATCAAAATAAACAGAAAGAAACTCTGTTCATGAATTAGGAGATTTAATATTTTTAAGATGTCAATGATACCTATGGTAGTCTATCAACTCAATGTAATTCTTCTTAAAATTCTAATGGTCTTGAAAAACCCTAACAGTTTTGAAAAAGGACAAAGTTACTTCACACATTTTCTGACTTGAAAACCACAAGGTTGCAGAAATCAAAGGAGTTTAGTTTTGGCATATGCAAAGGCAAATACAACAGAGTAATAGAACTGAGATTTCAAAAATAAACGTGTATGTCTACGACCAAATGATTTTTGATAAGGGTCCCTAGACCATTCAATGAGGGAAGACTAATCTCTTCATAAATTGTTCTGCAAAAACTGAGTACCACATCTAAAAGAATGAAGTTGAATCACTATCTCATATGTAAAAAAAGAATTCAAAATGAATCAAAAGCTTAAATATGAAAGCTAAAATTACAAAACTCTTAAAATAAAACATAGGGACAAATCCTCATGACCTCAAAACTGGGAGTGGATTCTCAGAAATGGAATCAAAGCCGAGAGCAATAAAAGAAAAACCAGACTGGACTTTGCTAGCTTTTGAATGTGTGCCTTGAAATTCATGTTGAAATACAACATCTAACTCAATAGTAATAAAAGGTAAAGATTTTAGGAGGTAATTAGATCTAAGGGTCTGTGCTTTGTGAATGGGATTAAGAACTTTAAGGGAGGCTTCGTTAGCTGTGTGAGGTACCACAGACCTGTAATCCCAGTACTCGGAGAGGCTGAAACAGGATGATCATGTGTTGGAACCCAGGCTGGGTAATTTAGTGAAAACCTATCTCAAAATAAAAAATTTAAAACAAGATGGGAGTAGTCCAGTACAAAGGCCCTGGGTTCAATCCCCAGTACTGAGGTTGCGGTAGGGAATAGTCACTGTATTTGTTTTCCTGTCTAAGAAGTATTCGTTTCTCTAGAGTAGACAGTATATGTCCATTTTTTTTAAAGTTCTATATTTTAGGAGGTCTTAAAAAAAAAAAAGAAGGTCTTGCTGTGTAATTCGTGAAAAAAGAATCCTGTAGAAGAGCTTATCTCCATCAGCATGGTACGGAGGCACTAGGGAGGCAGTGTAGAATTCTGTGGCTAGAATCAGCAATCCGTGGATCTAATGGTGAGTGCTAGGGAACTCAGTTCTTGGAAAGGCCTAAAAGGAAGCACACATGCTTCCACCAATGCTGCAAAGGTCATGAAAATACCAGCACACTCACTTCAGGTTGGAAAGATGTCAGCCCAACCATCCCATGCTGATGACTATATGGACCTGAGTAGTAATAAAAAAAATGAGAATGACAGATTTTACATGACGAATGCAGTTCAGTCAACAAAATATCATATAAACAGGTAGTCTAAGGGGTAGAGATGGGGAACAGGAGAGATTCTTGCAGGAAGATAACTTAGAGCAAATCACATCTTTATTGGGAAAAAAAATTTAAACATACAAATCCTTGGATTATAAGGTGGCGTTGCACTGGTTATACATCTTATTATGAAAGAAAAATATCAAATAAAGAATCATTTGAGAGTTTGCAAAATATTTTGAAAAAAAATAGGTCACAAGTTACCTTCTACCACCCCCTAAACACACAGACACTCCCTCCATGTCAGAAGTACTAGTCCCAGGGCAATTGTCTTCGGAAGACCAAATCTCTATAACACTGCATATGAAGAATGTTTTTTACTTCTTTTTCCACCATGAGCAGCTTCCTGAAAACTCATGCACTAATACGTGCCTGAAAAAGAGCAGCTCCCAAAGTTAATCTGGAGGAAATTTAGACAAACTGAGCAAAGCAGTGCAGTACTTTCAGAAGGTGGAAGGACACAGGGCTGGACACACACAGGGCTGCGGCTGGGAGTCCATGAGTGTCTGATCATCCTAAAACCTGAGCATGGAGGTGGTATTTCATGGCCACTGCTGTTAGTGATTATCTTTAGTTATACAGACACTTTGATGATGGGAATGTTTGAATTTCTGAATGATCATGCTAATGTGACTTGAGGACAGTCTCCTAGCTGCCTCCATTCAGTAAGCCATACTCATTTACTTTATGTCAGGGGGAAACATTCCAACCTTGCTCACAGAAATGATTTAAAATAGGTACTAACTCTTAGAAGAGACCATGGACTTTGTGTTCAAGTAAAAGAAAGAGAGGCTCCACAAAGCACACAGAACCTGGGCCTCCAGCCTTCTCTAGACAGCTTCAGGTAAACCCAGTAAGGGCTGGGCTCCATCTTGATGAGTCAGAAGTCACTGAGGAGTTAGATTTAGAAGAAAGAGGGAATGATATTAGGTGGCACAGAAGGGTTTTCATGGTGGTGCTGTGTGTGTGTGCACGGGTGTAATGGGAAACTTAGGGACCAAGGAAACCCCAAACACAGGTGGGGAACATTAGGTGGCTAAGGTAGATGAAGAAGGGGGTGCCCTGGGAGAAGTGGAGACAGCCACCCAGGAGAGAGGAAAGCAGCAATCGGATCTCTCTGGGGGTGGGTGGAGAAGCAATCCTAAAGTTTTGGGAAAATAGTTTGGTAGCTGCTGGGGAATTTCCCACAAAGACGTTTTCACAGAAAAAGGAGTTCATTTTGGGGCTGTGATGGCATCACAGGGCCCAGCCTGCTGGGCTGATCTTGAGGCTTGGCCCACACCAGCAAGGGAGGAAAAAAAAAAGGCTGAAGGCTCGGTGACTAAATGGAGATCAAACACAAAACGTGTGCAAAATGAGCAGTCACTAGCAGAGATGCTGCAAAGTGGATGTGCACAGTGCAGGGAGAGGCAGGCAGATGGCCGGTGCTGGCAGGGCTCAGAGGTGGGACACCGTGCTCCACCTGACTGGCTTCACTCCTACAGCAGCTTGACGAGACTGCATCTCTTCCTGCTCCCTCCCTCAGGTGGTCCGGGGTCTCTGAACTTAGCTAGGTGCAGTGTGTAAGGTCAAACAGCAATTCCCTTGCAGGGAGCAGGGGTAGCACATCAACATCAGGATTCTTATTTCTGAGTCTAATTTCTCAGGATCAAATTGGGGGAGGGTGGGTTTATCAAGTGTACACTCTCTAAATTCTCAGTCACCTTTAACTATTTTGTCATTGTACTTTCTGAACATACTCTCCATAAGATTTGCTGCATCTTTATGTGTTGTAATTTGACTTAGGAAAATAAAGAGTTCCAGTAAAGTCCTTATCTGAGACATATAGGGCAGAATAGGGCAGAAGTGAAGAGAGGGAGGCAGAATCCACACCCACCCCTCTTTCTAACAATTCCTGCACTTGGGGACAGTGAATTCCAAACTCAACATGTTTTTACACAAGAATAGTATTTCAAATAATTTCTTATGTCAAGGCCCAGTATATAAACCAGATAAAATGAAGCTGCTCTGCAGGTCTGGCCGTGAGGACAGGGAACTCTCACATGTCTATGCTCCCCTCTCTCTTACCCTTCCTCTTGTCCCCAATAGTCCCTTAGCACTGGAATGAGGACATTGTCTCTAATGACACACAGGAAAATTGGGCCCTGGGGCTACCTCCCCTGACGGGTGGAGTTTTCAATTGGGCCTTACTTTCTACTCTGGGAAAATGAGAAGCTGAGCCTGAATGGAATTCAGGATCCTTTCAACTCTCAGACTCTCAAATTCTCTACGATCAAGGAGAGAGAATGTACAACATGAAAATAACTGAGAAAATACATACATTGAGTCCCTCCACAGAGCAAGGTGCAATTTCTAAACCTGTCCTCAAAAAGACATCCTTGCATCATGTCCAGTCACCTTCTGGAAAAGTTCCAGTGCAGAATCTGATTCATTCTATACCACAATGAGCCTGTAAATTTCATAAACAATATATACAGGGTTAGGGAAACTTGGAGAAGTGTACAGTTATTTATTTTCAATAAATTCAAAAGTATTTTCAGTGAAAGGTTACATGAGATGTTTGTTCTCATATATGAATTTGGCTAGCATCTTTCTGTAGTATTGATTGCAAAAAACACTCATTAAACACAAGACCCTCACTTGCTTAGAGTCAACACAAGTGTTTCCAATACAACTTGACTCCATCCAGAAGCCAAATTTTCTGATGCAATTTTCCATGACTGGCTAGTTTCATAATGTTCATGGTGTTCTCATCATCACTTTGACAGATCTTAGCTGAAGTAGCTAAGGCTTCTCGCCTTGGCTCCCAGCTGAACCACGGTACCAACAAATAGCTCTTCTTTCTAGAGTGAGAAGGCATGACCAGTCTTTTCGCCTCTCCCTCCGTGTGTACACTGTAACTGTAGAATGTTCCTACTTGTAACATATTCCCTCCCCCACTTACATTCTGGGCTAAGAAATGGTGGTAGAGTAATAGTTTCTTTGTTTGTTTTATTGAATCACCTATATTTAATTTGGAAAATGGGCTGTTGTAACTCTGTCAACAGGACATGTTCAATTACCTTGCAGAGCCGTTTTTCTTCAGAAGGCATTACCATCTGGTCTAAGCAGTTAAATAGGCACAGGTACGTGATAGTATTGCTAATGAAATTAAATGTGGCACACATATATACATGGCACACAGAAGTCACATTTATCACATTTATCTCTTTGAAAGGATTTTCCTTGTTGAAAAAATAAGACATATGAGTTGCAAGACCAGCATGGTGGCACGGATGGCTGCCTTTACTCCTTTCTAAACAATGAAAGTAATTATTCACTTCATATCTAGGTTAAACAGAAGAATTTCCTCTTAGAACACCATACAGTCCCTTTTTGAACTTGCGTGCATATGCTGCAGCCCTTCAGCAACCCATTTTCCCCTCTGAGAGCCCAGTTTCTTTAGCTGGCCCTAGGGTGACCCAAAGCTTATGGCTAAACTAGCTGACCACAAGTCCAAATTCATCAATAGTCTCATGCCAATCCCTTCAAACCTTCCAATTTTGCATCATAGGAAAGGCTTAAATTGGGCTTTAAATCAGAGCACAACTCTAAACACCTACTTCTATTTACCATCCATGTTCTTTCTGCTCATTTTCCTGTCCCAGTGACCACTTACAAATTGTGGTCGCCTCATCCGAGCCAATGCCAAATGCAGAACCAAACTATCTGCGCTCCATCCTCACATTGTATGGACATCTTTTGTTTCTTCCACCTCATCATTTCAATCTTCTTAGAAAAATTGTTCCCCAATTTTCCTAATTTCAATTTCTGTAGAAATAACTTCCAGGCAGTGGACAGGGAGATGTTGCCGTGAGCCTTCCATATGGCACATGAGCTTGGAATCAAATCAAAGGTAGGTACTTAGACTAGAAGTGAAGTACTTAGAATGGAAATATGAAGAATACAGTTTCATGCCATCATTTGAGCTCTATAAATAAGTAGAACCCAGATTCACCATTACCTACTTCCCCATTATCTCTCATGGGTGCTTACTGTTGTGAAGTATCCCTACAGGGGTGTTCCTGGTGTCGCCGTGTGCCTGAGCTTGCTACACACAGCCTTATAGGACAGCGCCTCAGTCTGCCTGGATGTGCAAGCCAGCTCTGTGTTCATAGTCTGCGTCTTGCTAGGGGATAGGGCAGTCTGTATGCATTCATCCTTTGATCACAGTTATGGTTAATACATTGTGTCAAGTTGAAAAGTTTAGAAGTTTAACTAAGAGACTCAGCAGGGAGCCAGGGTTCTTACTTTGTAAATATCCTCATCCTATACAACAGGACAGCACCAAGATTTTGTGAGTGCTACACCCACCCTGGAGTGGGGCGGAGGTGGCCTGTGTACAATATAAGGGGGAAGAAGAGGCTTGTTTCCCCCTCTTTTGCTCTGCCTGCTGCCATGAAGACTTGCCCCAGTGCCATGCCACCCTGCCTTGGAGCCAGCTGATTATGGACTAAAATCTCCAAAAACTGTAAGCTAAATAAATCTTTCCTTCCCTAATTTTGGGTGTCAGGCATTTGTCTCAGCAATGAGAGAAAAGTAACCAAGACATTCACTACTGGTACCCCTGAAGCACTGGGCCATTTGCTTTGAGCCCACTTGCACTGTGGTATAACCTGTGTTTAAGAAATGTGCCTGTGATAGGCACATTTATAATCGCAGCACTCTGGAATAATGCGGCAGGAGAATTACAAGTTTGAGGTGACTTTGGGCAACTCAGTGAGATCCTGTCTCAAAAAATAAGAAATAGGCTGGGGATGTAGCTCAGTGTGAAGACAGTGGATTCAATCTTAGTGCCACACACACACACACACACACACACACACACACAAGCATGCAGACAACTTTGAGATTTTAGAAATATTAATAACAGCTAACATTTACTCCGAATGAGGAGGGCATTATTCTAGTGTTTTGCATATCTACCCCCATCAGCCCTTTTAATAATCCCATCATTCAGATCTTATTAGTTTACTTTTTCTAGGGATGAAGAGCCAGAGGTACTAAGGGGCAGCCAATACATTAATGTCTTCCAACAAATAAGTAGCTCTAGATGGATTCACACTGAGCTCTGGAGGCTTGAATGGCTTGGGTAGAGGGTCTCTCCCCATAAAATGACTCTCTTAAAAATTATGACAACATTTTCCTTCCCCTGTTCTATCCTATCCTACCTTACCCTACCCTACCCTACCTTACCCTACCCTACCCTACCCTACCCTATCTTATGGTGCTAGAACCTAGGGCCTCATGCATGCTAAGTATACACTCTACCACTGAGTTACACCCCAGATTTCTCACTTATTTTCTAATAGATACTCACTAGTACAGAGTTCACACAACTGAAATAACACCATATTTTATTTCAAATAGGCTTTCAGTTAGTATTGCCAAAGCCATCTTTCTGAAAATACTCTTGCCTGAATATAAGACTAGCAGGGAAATGATTGCCCTTTACATCTTGGAGCTACCAAGCAAGAGGGCCAAAACTCAATAGCTTTGCATAAAAGTATTAAACCAGACCATAAAGGTCCTCTTGACAGTGCAGAGTAATGTTGTACTTCCACCTCACCCACTAAATTGCCTTGACCAATACATCTGGGAAAAGCAGCAATTGGCCAATTCAAAATACATTTCATTGGGCTGGGGATTTAGCTCAGTGGCCCAAGCGCCTGCCTGGCAAGTGTGAGATTGTGAGTTCAATCCCTGGTGCCACACACAAAAAAACAAAACAAAACAAAAAAACCCCCAAAAAACAAAATACATTTCATTTTATCAAAAATTTGTCATTCCTTCATAAATGAACCTAAATGTATATAAAAATTATCCCTATAAAGTATTGTGTTTTTTCCTTAAAAAAGAAAAGACAAATAGTCCTAAAGTTAGGCAGAGATTACTCAAGTAACAGACAGTTATGCTGGTCTCATAAATCTTGTAAAGTGAAAATGTTAAAACAAGGCAACCAAATTAGATTTAAAGATTAATTCACTCTCTTTTTGAATTTTTTAAACTTACTGAATGTCCACTCAACGTAGGGAATTAAAATGCTAAATACAAAAGTGTTTCGTTTTCCTCACATGTACTGACCACACAAATTATCTAGGGTTTATGGAAACACTGCATTTTCATAAAGAATTTAGAAAATAATTTCTTTAGAAGATGCTTCATAAACTATAGGGCAATAACAGCACAGGGAGGCAAACACATCATAATAAATTTCACCCTATAAATTTTCCAACTTCAAGGTGTCAGATTTGGTCATTGTGGTTAGAGATAACTTTTTTTTTTAAAGTTTCTGAGATAAAAGTACTAAAGTGCTCAAACTGCCAAATCAATTTATCAGACTGTAACCAGAATTTTAAAAAATGAAACACTAAAAAGAGTGTATATGGTTCCTGATTCTTTATTCGCAAGTATTTGAAACAACACACTGCTATTTTTTAAGATACCTAAGTGAAACCAACAAGATTGTACCAAATAGAAACAAAACAAAACAAAACACCCAACAAGCCAATTGACCACGGAAAAAGATCCCTCACAAGGCCATTCTACCATGAAGATAGCTGACTCATGGTGTTGGGGTGTTTGGCTGGGTGTTCTGTAAGAAAAGAGGCACTAGCACCTAAAGGCAAGGGCAAAGGTTTTGCAGTCAAACTACTCTGGACTTCGTATCCCTGATGCAACTGCTGTACCTTTTACCTGCTGTACCTTTTACCAGCTGGTTAACCTCTTCATTCCTTCATCTCCTCAGTTCTTACATGGAACTAATAGTATTTATCTCCCAAAAATGTGAAGATTCAACAAGGTAATGGGGGTAAAACATTTAGACTAGTGCTTGGTATCCAGTCATTAGTGGAACGGAATGTCATGATGTGGTTAAAATACACTAGCAAGAATGCAAATTAAGGCAACTCTCGGAAGGCGCTCACTGCTGGTCTTCACTCCACCGTGTTCCCTGTTGGTGGCCAGTATCCTTGTTATCTCAACCCCAGGAAAAGATAAGATGGAGAGGCCTGAGCCAGGCCTCACTGCACAACTCCTCCTCCTCTCCCCATCAATGCCATGGATTTCAAATTGGCCTCTCCACCTCCAACACTAGCATTCCCAGGGGTCATCAGGGGCCTCCCTCATGCTATCCTTGCTCCATATCCATCATTTCCTTTTCCATATTTTCTCTAATCCCATTTTCCCTGCTCTGATGATCACTGCACAGTGCCGTTAGTGGCAAGGAGTGTGTCTTATTCCCAAAGGTATACTCCGCCTGGTAGGAGTTCAACAAATGTTTACTAAATGAATAAAATAAGTGAACTCTTTGAATCTTGGTTCAAATAATCTGCCCCTAGTGATTCAAAATAAAACCACATCTATATTTGGGATTCTGGTTTTTACATAACTTCAATGTTAGATTGTGAACTTTACTCTCATAGACTAATTTCCATCACAAATACAAAAGTGGTTAGCATACTCACACCCAGGTTTTGTAAATGACACGAGTCCTCCTTCTGCGCATAAATGTAAAGGCACAAAGGTGATCCTGGAGCTAAGTGAGGAACGCTCTTTTCTCCACCAGTGATTCCTGGGGATGACACTGCAATGACTTCTATAGCTTACTTTCACTTGAAGCAGAGGTTCACTGAAATGAAAGTAGCAACAGGGCAGAGATTCTCACTGCCGACAGTTGTAGAGGAAAATGAAATAGGTTGTATCGCATGAAGTCTTTTTTCCACCTAAACTAATATGGAAGTCGAATAATAAATTATTGAAGTATTCCAGGACAATGGTACAGAAAGCATAGCTTAGGAGGTCTTAATGAGGAAGTTTAGGATAATCTGATCTATGGATATCACTGGTAACGTTTTTATTCATTCATTCATTTACTCATTTTTCTGTCTAGCTTTTCTAGGAAAATATAATCTCAATTAGGGCAGTTTTTAAAAGCCAGTTACTCAAAATAGACAGAATGTGATAAATTACAACAAATATCAAGGATTTTGTGTGTGTGTGTGTGTGTGTGTGTGTGTGTATGCAGTGTTTTCCAAAGCCTACTCCTAATCAGTCGATTTAATGGACTTTTACTCCTATGGTGCTGGAAGTTCTGGACCCCAGGGAAACCAAGAAGAATTAAGATTGCAAAATATATGTTTTCTGAGCTTGGTGGATGCCTCTTTGTTTTGACCAAAACTTCCAGAACAGCAAATGTAGGAGAGACTCAACCTATGCTCTTTATTGCCCATCAGGGTTCCTGACGGCCACTACGTCTCTCCATCTCATCATAGAAAATTCTATTTCGTGATGTGCTTGAAAGTATTTATTTTTTAAAATTTCACCAATTTCACAAGGTTGAGAAATTCCTAGGGAAAGAAAGAGGGTCAGGTGCTATTAACATTTCTGTTCTGCACCCTCACCTGTCTCCCTTCATTAAAACAGAAGAACAGATTCAAAAAGGGCTCATTATCTTCAGTGGATACACTTCGCAGCATCCCCTCGCTCCAAATCCCTGGGTTTATTTAAATAACCCAGAGCCTACAGATTAAAGCTATCTTCTGTCCAGGAGACGGCAGTAAAGGGATCACTTAGGCCTCGATATTCCTTTCAGTAGTAACTTTAGGCATCATTTTTTCCACTTTATTATATCCTACCAGGTTTTATTTATTTAAAAGAAGAAATGTTTTGTAAAACTTAAATGAACCTGTAAGTGGATACTTGTTTTATAAATCTTTAAAGTGCTAGGTTATTCCTTGCAAACCGCTTTTACAAGGCCCTTCTATCTTGCTTGAAAAGAGAAAGGACATAAAATACTCACTTTCTGTCTCACCAGCACCAAAGTGGCATCAATGGGCTAGGTGCATTTTCATGCAGAATAAACACAAAGTTCAAATCAAACACATGGTACCTAATGCATCAGTTTTGCTGAGAGGATGATGGCAGTAAAATATTTCAATGAGAAGTGGGGCCTGTGTCTCACTAAACATCTTCTGATAGAGCTATACACTGTCTCCTGATGTTCATGGACCCCTCTTCTACCTCTCTGATTGCAGGCCGCCTAAACACCACTACAATCACTTTCCTTGCTTTGTGTTGTCAATACTCAGAAGGTTGTGAAGAGCTCATGGCTCCCTACCCTAAGAATGAACAACATGGGGCAGGAGGCAGGGGTAGAGGTAGTACAGTCATCTGAAAATCTACTACCAATCTAAAAATGCAGTCAATAGTTTAATAAGCCTTTCCCTCTGAGGCACAATCTAATTGTCTGTAAGTTGTTAAATTCGCAGGTCCTTTTAAAGGTTATCAATAGGCCATTATAATTTTAAAACTTTTCTAAGCAATGTTTCCTCCTTCATTTCCTTCCATTGTCTTGCCTGGTCCACGGGTCCTGTTAATTCTCCCTGCACACTCTTCACGCTGGCCCTAGACCCTCCTCCGTTCATGCCTCTACTTTGGCTCATGTCCTTGCTCCTCACATTGGCCTCTGTGAAATATCCTTCTCACTACCCTCCAGTCCCCACCCATTTCTGTCCTATGATCTACCTATAAATTAATCATTTTCTTTTTCCATTCCCTTCAACCTTGGCAACCTTCTCCTACCGCATAGCTCCATGAATGAGTTCATCTGATGATTCTCCATCAAGAAAATCTCTATATGACAAGAATAATATGTTTATAAATCATACAGGAGCTGGGGAACCCCACATAACCCTTGAAAGAGTTTAAGACTGCAGCAGTGGGGAAGAACAGTGATCTGACCCACACCGCACCTTTTTTCCTACTGGTAATTCTAAAGGTGAAGTTTCAGATTTCTCTTTATTGTTAATAGATCATGGTTCAACATTAACAATTTAAAAGCAAGCTCTACTAACCATTTAATGCCTATAATGATTCAATCCAACAAAATTTCATTCAGTGCACCTCCTGTATGTGACACAGTGGTCATGCACAGGAGACACACAAGTGAAGAATGCAGATTTGGCCTTCTCCTTAAGCAGCAGTGACCTGCAAGGCCGGTGCCATGCCATGGGCAGCTTTAAACAAGCAGTGTGACTGCCCGAGGGAACATGCACTAAGTGCTCCATACTGTGCCTTTGCAGGGCTGGAAAGCAGCTGGACCGACACTGCTGGCACCAGACCCCTGCCTGAGCCTAAGTCGTGAGTCTCTCACTAAATGTGATAGCTCAGACAAGGCACTTGATATCCCTGTTTTAGTTTCTTAAATGTGCAGGAAAACCACCCATAATGAATTCTTCTGGGGAATTAAATGAGTTAATACAAGAAGTGTTAAAATGTAGCATGTATAGTAAGTGCTCAAAACATTAGTTACTTGGCTGGGGATGTGGCTTAGAGTTCTTGCCTGGCATGCACAGGACCCTGGGTTCAATCCCAGGCCTCACCAAAAAACAAACAACGCCCCCCTCAAAAAAACCGAAGTTATTATTTTCTACACACTATTCCTGTAGTCTTGTTAGAAAACCAAAATATCTCTTCACTATTAGAACAAACACCTTCTTGTAGCAAATGATGAAATCATTAAGATTCACAGTCTGCATCAAAAGGTTACAACCCTGCTCTGCAGTGACAAGAAACACAAAAAAGAAATATACAAATGCTCTCGTAGGTACACATAGAGACAAAAAAGTATCCACTTGTGCAAAAAAATTTTTCAAGAAGGTTAGAAAAAATAGATAAACAAAAGATGAAAGCCATGCCCAGCAGCAACCATTTGCAGTGTGACCTGGTGAGTTTTCAGCTTCAAACAGGTCAGATCAAGTGCTCCCTAGTGGCATTACCTGGGGGCTTGTCACTCACACATCAAACTCCCTTCCACTGGGCTCTTCTCCCAAGGAACATGCTGCCAGATGCAGAGCACCACTGCTTTCTGGCCTGCAGTACCAAGGTTCCAGGGTCAGGGAGAGAGTGTGAGATACAGGGGGCAAATAAAGGAAAAACAAAACCCAAAGACACCAGCAAGTATGCTTTCTTGTGTCCAAAAGAAAACCTGCATTACAAAGGACCACATGGCTTTTCTGGGACTTGATTTCAGTCCTGCATTAGATTTGGCATGGAATTCTTTTCAAAGTCATCCAGAATTATCTCCTTGTGTTAAAATACTCACTTACAGTGGAGCCTGGGCTCATTAACAATGGCAAGAAAAGGAGACTTGCAAAGAGGGCTCACACCTGCAGGTGGAGCAGAAGGCAGCCTGTGGATGCCTCGCTCAGATCCCCCATGTGTTTGTCCAAGCCTTTCTCCACTTTTAACAGACTCAAGTGAACAGTGGCCATCAAGTTATACAATTTTTCTATAACTAATTTTGACATATATATATTTACATATATATCCATAGACAGCTGGCTTTAATCAATTACATATCGTTAACTTACTACACCTCATCACACTTCCTATTTTACTTTATTTTTACTACATCCACTCAATATTTAATGGCATCTAACTCTAAGAAGAGCACCAATCATTTTTCTTGTTCTACCCTAAGCCACAGACTGGCTATGGAACCTTCAACCAAAAGTTGACATGAAGTAGCAAATTATAACAGAGAACAATCTGAGCAGGCAAATGGCACAATTAGACACATACAGTTTTAGGAAGACGGTTTCCAACCAGACGGAGAAAGGGAACATTTGGGAGGTTCAAATAAAAATCTAAACTGGAAATAACAGGGAATTTGGGCTAGGCATGTGGCACATGTCTGTAATCCTAGCACTTGGGAGGCTCAGGCAGGAGGATCGCTACAAGTCTGAGGCCAGCCTGGGCCACAAAGTGAGTTCCAGACCAGCCTGAACTGCATAGTGAAACCCTGTCTCCTAAAGACACACACTCACACATACACACACACACACACACACACACACACAGAAAAGGAAGAGGGGGAGGAATTTAACTGTGACTATGGTATTCAGAATCAAAGAATAAGCTGGGTGTGGTGACCCGACCCACCTCTGTGACTTTAAAACTCAGGCAGGAGGGTTACTGCAAATTCCAGCCCAGCCTGGACTACATAGTGAAACCCTATTTCAAAAAACAAACAAACAAATATAAAGAAAGGTCAAGAACAAAGAATTTAGGGGCTAGAATGGATATGACAGTCAACCTACTGGTATGAGGGTGAAACGGACATCTGTACTGTCAATCTGAGAGACTATCAGGCCAAGACAAAGAAAGAGCACCTCACTTTGGGAGAAAAGAATGATGATTTCTACCTGAGAAAATGTCCAGCAGGGAGTTGATGATGTGGCTTTTGGGTTTCAAAGGGAGATCAGGAAGAGAAATCATAAAAATAGCAAGTGAAGTCAGAAAGAAAGCAAAAGTAGCAAGAAAGCAAGGTGAGAAGCAGAGGATTAGACACTATGCTAAGCACCTGGTATGTACTTACTGGTTTTATCCTATCCTCTGAAGCCAGTAGAAGCAGACAAATTCAGAAACATTAAGTAACTTGTCCACGTTTCTGAAATTCTATAACTAATGGAGCAAGGATTTGAATTTGATCTACTCGATTCTCCTATCCATGCTGTTAAGCAACATTCTGTATTAGCACTGAGATTCTTAAATGCCTAAGGAGAAAGAGCGGAGAAGCTGATAGTGATACTAAAAAGGATGAGATGGAGGGTTTGGCAGGGCCAGGATATCCACGGGATAAGAGAGCTTCCAGAATGGACTGTGGACAAGGCAGACTGCCTCCAGTGTCTACTAGACTTCATGATTATAAGTCATTGATGGGCATTAGGGATGGATTTCTTTAGCACAATAGGGCATAATAACATTTCATTCGGGTGTTGCAAAGGATGACAGCAAGTATGGAGTCTCTGACTAAAAGGAAAAAGACATTTAAGATGAAAGTAGATTTTTCCTTGACTTTTCAAGAGATCAGAGGAAACCTGCTCATGTTCATAAGCCAAGAGAGAAGGAAACGGTAGAGGCAGAGGGTACAAGAGAAAGGGAAAGGAATGACTACTGTGACCAAGCCATGAAGCAGACAATAAGGTGGCTGGAGATTATGGCTTTGACCTTGACAATGAAAAACATGTAGAGACAGAGAGAGAGGAAAAGGAGAGAGAGACACACACAAACAGAGACAGACAGAGAAACATGAATTACAATTATGACAGAAGTGTTGAAGAAACAGATGGAATTTAAGAATGATCTTACTGAACACCCTTGCTTTGCCTGGTAGACCTATCTATAGATATTGGGGCATGATGAGAAACTCTAGATCCATGGGTTTAAGAGGAAAACGCTAACAAAGTTGAAGATTGGGAAAATGGACAAATAGCACCAGTGCCCAGCCAGAGGCAGCAATTTGTAGCAGATGCAACTAGTGTGGAAAACTGATTTCCCCAGCAATTTAAACTATGCATAGGCTGACTTGGACTGATAGGAAAAACATATGCAAGAAGTTCTACATGTGCACCTGGACAGAGACAGCCACCTGTGAAACAAGGCTGAGCTGTAATTTTGCCAGCTCTTTGTCCAGGCGAATATCATTGCTCTCCAGAGAAAAGCTTATGGGAGAGACAAATACCAATTTGTAATACAAAGGCTGTCTAATGCTTTTTATTTGTAGTTTTATTAGTATGTAATATGCTATGAAAGGTAAATGTACCCATGTCCACTTAAAACATAGGAGTAAGTCATGGAAAGGGAGAAAAGTTGGAAAAAGGAAGGAAAGGGAAGCTCTTCATGTCCTTCAGAGCTGAGGGCCTACATCCTAATGAGAGTGCTCTGCACTTATCATTTTAACAAGAGACAGGACAAGGAAACATCCTCCTGCTTAAAAAGAAAGCAGGATCTATCAATAATAACCTAAGGGCCATCGTTATCTTTCTGAACCATTGCTCCTGCCATGTATGAGATGCAGGCTCCAGTGCTAAAATGCGGCTAATGAATTCCATGGGAGTTCTTTATGAAAGCCTTAGCCCCACTGCCGGGTGGCTGAGCTCCACATTCGCAGTCTTGCCTTTCCCGTGTCTCCATGGGAGGATAAGCAGTGCCAATGAATTCTGTGCCATGCCCTGGTTCAGGAGGCTGGTAGAAAGTCTCTGCAATTTAAGGCCACTGCTGTGACATTACCTACAAGGCTCCTTTTCCATGAATCTGTTACATCCAACAGTAGGACGCAGCAGGCCCCACGGCTGATTGAGGCTTTAAGTACAAACTAGGTGTGCCTGAGCAATGACAGCTTCTACCACAGCTGCACTACCACGAGTTCATCAGTTTGCTGAGTATCAGGAATTCTCTGGTGTTTGGAAAGGCTATTGGGCTGGTTTCAACATCTCTCCAGATAAAATGCTCACTAAAATGTTTAAGATAAACAACTGAATGACCAATGCCATTGCCGTGGGGAAATGTTTACCATCAAAATGTTGGGGTTCTGGTTTAAGATTCCAAAACATCTTCTTGCTTGTTTTAGAAAAAGCAGCCTTCAGGCAACCTGAAGTAGTTAAAGCCCTTTAATCATTGTCTGTAGCCTAGTAATAGTCATGCTTAATAAAACACCTTCTTAGCCTTGGAGAATTTATAAAAACAATTATTTCATCACATCCTCAGTGCAAGTAGTGACATGTGGGGGAAGGTGGGACAAGTGTCATCATCTTCATTTTAGAAATTTTCACTGCCAAACTGTCATCAAACCCAACCCTGAGTATTCTCAGCACTGGGAGTTGTCCTTGTATTTTAAGATAGTTGAATATAATTCTGTATGACTACCTGTAAGGCTGAAGCTAAATGAGTTGCCCAGACATTTCTCCCGAGTGGTTTCATTCCCCTCCCCTCCTTGGGAAAATAAAAAAGAGATTTAATTCTTTTCCACAGGATGGCAATTTAGACATTCTTGTAGTCCCAAGTGAACAATCCACAGCTATAGCAATCTGATGCTTTTTGGCAGTTTTTGATAAATGGGAGTATCACAATATTTTTTTTTCTAGTCCAGCACTGCTCAAGGCATTAGCCACATGTGGTCAATTAAATCAAAATGATTTAAAATTAATGAAATTAAAAATTCAGATCCCAACTACAAGTCCAACAAATCCACACGTGACTTGTTGCCACACCAAACCATGTGAACATTTCCAGTGTTACAGAAAGTTCTATTGGACAGTTCTGTTGTTCACTCTTCAACTGTTTGGTCTGAATTTCTGACCTGCATCTTGGTCTTGCTGTAGGGCTGTCTTTTCTCATCCCCTATTTTCAGGCTCACCTTTATAAAGAATGTGTCTATTTGATCTCATTTCTTTTTATTGTGAGGGGTGTTGGTGGAGAAAAGAAAAAGAACTCCACCCCACAGTCTGTCAGTTTAGAAATACTTAATTGGTTTGTGGGCTGGCTGACAAGCTCTAATATTCTCATCTTTTCAAATCTAAACTCAGCTTGAGGCCAAATCACTGCCTATATTACATACACATAAACTCTATTATTAAAATGGAAGCAGAAGCTCTTTTTATTTAAAATGACAAAAGGGAGACAGAGAGAGGATAGACTTCATATCTTTACTTTTTATTTCTGGGATGCTCGGGAGGAAGTCACATTCACTACTGAGATTTGGAAATTCTTAAAGGGTCTCCAACTGACACTGGCTACTTAGTTGTTTGGTAAACTTTTACAACTTGAAAATGTGGACACCAGTATCAATGACCCAAATGCAAAAATTACAGAAAATTTAAGCAGAAAATTACCTTTGCAACTGTGTATTGAATTCCGAATCCCCATTACGTAAGAAAACAGAGGCTCAAAACTTGGTTCAGAACTTGATCTCCAGCCCAAAAGTCACGTTATCATCTACCTGGTGCTTACTCAGGCATTGGCATACATTTATTTGCCTTTCAACATTTTTTTTTATTCTGTCCTCTTCTCTAGCCATGTCTACTTTTAATGACACCCAGTTCTCCAAATTCAATAAGTTGAATACATTCTTCTAAAACAATCAAGTATCCCTAAGGCAGGATTACCAGAAATCACTGTGTGAAAATGTAAGATTTGATTAAATATAATCATTTTCTTACTCTGATACTCTTAAGAGATTTCCTATTGACCCTAGGAACAGAAACCAGCACCCATTTTCAAAATGTTTGTGTTTATCAGCCACACCAGACACACCCAGCACCACAAAGCTTTAGAAACGTTCCTTGAAAATGATGCATATGAAATCCTCGAGAAATAAGCATTTAGGAAAGAGACACTGCCTTGAGCATTATGCTAGTGGTGACAAAGCTATGTTGATGACAGCCAAAGCTGAGGACTTCTGAGGACCAGATGGTGGTCTCAGCAACTTCTGCACATTACATGATTACATCCTTACAACCTATGAGTTAGGTATGCACCACTGCTATTCCCATTCTATAAACGGCATCAATAAGAGGGTTAATAGGCTTTGTGCCTCATCCTCATTCACTAAACCACCAACTCAAATCTTAGAAAAGCTGGCAGACTGGGCCATAAATTATAAACACAAAACAGGCAGCTTGCAACAGGCCAATGGGGAGATAGAATTGTAGGAAGTGCTTTTGGAATTTAATTTCTTAAAACTGGGGAAACAAAAATCTAGGCTATGCAATCTTCAGTTTTAAACACAAACCATACTAAGAAACACTTGACATTTTATTTTAAAGTGCATCTTCTTTAACTTATATTAACATTTTAAAACTTGTGTTACAATAAAATCATCTTGACATGATGAGTATCATAAGAGAAAAACAAAATTGTCTTTCGCAGACTTAGCCAGAAGCCAATACATCAAAAGGGATCTGAGCTTTGTGCTATACTTCTTCAGTGTGATGTTCTTACAATAAGTTTTCTAAATGCACTGAGAACTAAGGGAGAAAATGGGGGGACGCTGATGGCAGGAAGCAAAGGTCTGAGGCCACCCAGGCCCACCCCCTGCAATTTTTCACCTAGACTTGGCCTACTTGGTTTTTAAAGAACCAGTACAGAGAATTCACTTTTCTGTACTCCATCTTTCTCTACACTGCCCCCTCCCTAAGTCATCCTCCAATCAATGCCATATTTTGTCTCTTTCCCCAGAAGCAAAGTTTTCTGCTACCCAAATATACATCTGTCATCCTATAACAAGGGATGTGGCTGTTTTCATCACTTTTCCCTATGCTTCACTGACAACCCAGTTAGTAAATAGCCAAGGACAGATAACATTAACTCTAGTCCACAATAAAAAGCATCATTATTCTGGTCAAAAACTAAGTAACAATTCTGATTCAGTCTTGGTGATGCTAGAATCCTTAAATAAAAATATGTGAAGTCAATTTATCTAAAGGAGCTTTAATTCTTCCATCATTTTCTTTCCTCTAAGGTCTATGAATAAAAATAATAGAGGCACCATGCCATAAATGAAAACATGAGCCATGTTTCTTAATTACTAAAAATGTGATGTACTATTTATTAAATAAGACCGAGTTGGAAGGATGATGGTTTCTTTGATCAATGCACCTACTTAATAAGTTTTACTATGATTGTAAACCTCCATACTCCCTTTTTAAAAAGCACATAAAACAGTGGTAACATTTTAGGTATAATTCATGGGTTTTTCTTTACAACAGAGTAATGATTTTCTCCTATATTCATTAATATATTTGTAATCCTGTTAAATGATCTCAGCTTGCAGTGGTTAGGTTAGCAGTGTTAGAACAATAATCAGATCCATGATGCATGCTGGTTCATGAAGGATATTAGAGACAAACTGAAGCACATGTGAATAGAAAAGTTTCTATGCAACTAACCTTTATAGGATTTGGTCCAAAATATAAGCTACAGAATCTCGTTGCTAATGTCATAATCGTCTTTCCATATCTTGCATAACTTAGCTGTATTAGAAAAGCTATATATTTCCAAGCTCTCTCTGATATCCACACCATCAAAACATGGTCATAGAAAATATTATCAGTGCATTTAGACTGTGGTCTAAAATTCTGTGTAAGTAAGAGCTTTTCTGAGATTATATGTAGATTGATACAGAGTTGTAGGACAAATAATAAGGCTCTTTTATAATGATAGACAAGAACTCATCTCCACCAGTTAGTTGTTAACTGATGGTTCTGAACCACACTATGCTGACAGGGTAATGTGAAATACCGAAGGAGCTCCAAAGTTTTAAATAAGTCAAAGTAATTATTATGTAGTCGTTATATCATATAATCATTGTTCCTACAGTGCCTATAAAAAGCAGTAGTAATGAACACACTGCTCACTTGGTATGTCTTTTCCAAGGTGTGTCTTTTTGTAAAGGGACTGCTCAATGTACTCCACAGACACAAGAGGCAATACCACACCTGGAAAACAAGGACTTGACATTACACGCTTTTCTCCAATATGTTATTCTAGCCAAATGAAACATCATTATGTACTTTACCCATATATTTAGCTATATAAATATGAAAAAATATTTCAGGGCATATCACAGAAAGGATAGATAAACTTGTGCCTTGGTATACCAGTTGCCAACTACTGTTTTAAGACACAAATAATATTATGATGGAACTTTCAATACCTTAAGCACTGTTCTAAAAGTGCATGTTTTAATTAATTTAAGGATAAATTCATCACTTCACAACAGTGATTCCTTCCTCTCTTCTGTCTTCCGTCAGAGTGGAGAAAGCTTCACTGTTGCCCACTAACAAGGAATCTGGTCTGGCCCTCCTGTGTTTGAAAGCCTGAAGTCAATCCAAGTTTGGGAAGACCAATGACAAAAGCCTAATTTGAGCTAGGTTTCAAACACTATCAATGGTCATCAAGCTACAGAAAAATAAATACATGTTATGCCCTTTTGAAAAGAAAATAAATCTAAATAGTTACATTAGGGACAAAAATCAACAGAGTACTGAAACACAGCTCTTTATGGCTTGGTTTAAAAGAGGGGGACTGTGAAAATAAAACACTTTATATAGTAGGTAATTATTATTCCTTCTTAGATAGGATAAAAGATTTTGAAATCAGGGTTATAGACATCCAAAAACAAAAATTTATGTTTTTCAGCGAAGGGCTTTAGATATCTCATTTAAAACTCAATTTTTCTATGCCAAAGCAAAAAAAAAGAAAGAAAATAAAAAGCTACTTTGACAGAGAAGACTAACGTACTTATTTGACAGGTTACTTTGTTTGCTTATCCAGGGTTAGGTTCTGTGACTGACTCAGTGACTCTCTGAGATGTGGTTATGCTCAAAAGTAAACACTTTTTTTCCCCAAGTTGCTAATTCTTGCCCTAAAAGTTTTCTAGGCTAAGTTTATATCCCATATTTTATGATGCTTCAACAGAGTTCTTTTTCAGGTATTTGCATAGATGCTGAATTGCTTTTGGCAAAGCCTGGATTATTTCAAAGTAGTACATGATGAAAAAGGAGTACTGTGTTATTTTGTAACTCTGTGGTCTCAGTTTCCCCATCCATGAAACATAGCTGAAAATGCTATCTAATAGGCAAGGTTTGATAAAGTTCACAGGTAACGCATGTGAATCTAGTACATGTGTGTAGCACATAAGAGATACTTTAGTAGACATACTAGCTTGAATTCTCTTTTTGAAGAGATGGGGGCTCTCTATGTTGTCTAGGCTTGCCCTGAACTCTTTGGTTCAAGTCATCCTCCTGCCTCGTCCTCAAGAGTGGCTGGGACTATAGTCTTGTACCTCTGCACTCAGCATCTAAAATTTTTAACTGCCTGCAGGCACAGCCATAGGCTCCTTATGAGGACAAGAAGGCATTTGAGGTCATTTGTATAAGAAAATGTCAGATTGGCCATCTCCTCTCAAGTCGGAAGCCAGTAGACAGCTTTCCAATAACCAACATGGAAACCTGCATGCAGGTGCTTAACAAGGGTGCTTAGGCAAAGTTTTCAAACTGATGGATGGGGCCCAACATCTGTGTTGTTGTCTGTGGAACACCATTAAGTCCTGATATGTTTAATTTTCTTATATGAAATAACTAATAATGATTTTACTCATAGATGATCACATTATATATTTGAAAACAAATACACAATGACATTCGCCTCAAAACAAGCTGTTGAGCTAAGTATCATTCATAGTTAGTAGTTCCTCTATTCCTGTTACTTGATTATATAATAATGCAAAGTTCAATAAAAATATTCATCACAAACATAATCTGAAGATAATTTTCACCTATTTATTTTTTTCAGTGTTTCATTGGTTAAGCAGGGAACCAATCATTTGATAGCAGATAATGAAATGGCTGAGTCTAATCTCCAAGAAATGTGTCTTGAGGAAGTCTGAGAACCAGTGGTTTGGGGGACTCAAGGTCATGAAGAAAGACTTCTAAAGTTCTCTGTCCTATCTAATCAAACCTCTTGCTTGCAAAGAGTCAAAATGTCCCTTTATGCCATGTCATTTTAGTACTGACAGACAGAAGGCCTAGAATTCTGCTTAGTGTTCCCCTCCCTGGACAGGGTTTTTTATGATTCCTCCTCAAAATGGAAGGAAACAGTTCTCCATTCTGATCAACTGTAATATTTTACTTGAATAGCTAATACAATAAAAAATTTCAAGGGTAAATTTAAAAATTAATTTCTATTTTTTTTTATAAACTCAAAGAAACTCTGCTTAAGATTTTTCCCCATTAGCTGTTGGCCTAGGTTGTCTTTTTCTTATTAAGTACTTTATTATTTGCTGAATACTTAGTATTCCACTGCTAACTGGTTTTCCACTTTATATGTGTATCTTTTATTATGAATGTTTTTTATTTTTTTTAAAGGAATTTTCTTAAATGTGAGAATTTATACATATGTTTAAAGGCTTTTATGTCCATGTAAATAAGAGCCGCTTGAAATGGTAATAAATTCAAAATCTGTTGCATGTCAATCTGTTTGAAATCCATGTTTTCTGTTGATGGTCATCTCCATGAAGAGGAGTACAGGCCTGTCTTTGATATCTTTACTTCACTGTCTAACTAAATCTCTGCATTATTCAAGGTTTCAAGAAATATTTAATTAGTTAATTAATAATTTGTGTGTTGTCATACATGTTAAAAATCTAAGTAAGTTTCTCTATTCAACAACATTCCAAGTAGAATTTGTTACTGAACTTGAACCTTTCTACTAAAAGGGAAGTTGGAGAAATTCCAAGTTCAATATTTTTATATACTCAAAGATGTGAACCTATATTATTATAAATCATACATAGGAACTGATTCTATATAGTAAAAAAATTTTTAAATGAAACCAAAGAGATGTGACTTTTCATTGGGCACCTTCATATATCACTGGTGGCAACATAAAATGGGGCACTTTCTGAAGTGAAATGTGACAATCTATAGCACATTTTAAAAGGACTTCATTTCCTCTTACTGAATAATTCTGCAAGCAATGTATTCTAGGGAAATAACCACTGAGATATAACATTATTCATAATAATGATAAACTGGAAAAAACCCAAAGATCTGAAAATGGGTTAGAAAAATTATGGCATTCTCTACACAACAGGAAACTATGCAGTCAGTAAGAATCTGGCTACGTGGCACACTCCCAGAATCCCAGTATTCTTGGAGGCTGAGGCAGAAAACTTGCAAATTTGGGTCTCACGTGGTCAACTTACTGACTTAGAGATCCTGTCTTGAAAACTACAGAAAGGGTCAGAGACATACCTTATTAGTCCTACCAAAAGAAATAAAACTCAGGCCACGGAAAATGTTTAATGACTTTGAAGAAAGTTAATGTGAGATGCAAAGAAAAAAAAAACGACAAAATATTAAGAAAAATATTAGTATCAATTTCATTGTAAGTGTAATTTTAATTTTTTCTTTGAAATTTTCTAAAATCTCTAGAATGCAACTATGTTGTTGCTATAAATCAATAAATAAATACTTTTTTTAAAGAGACCCTTTGGTATTGGCTTTTTAAAATAACCTTTTTGAAGGAACCAGCCTTGCTTTCATAATGGAATCTGTTTTTCTCCTGTGTTTCTCTTTGGCAGAAGATGTTTATATACTGAAGACAGAACTGGGCACCAACCGCAGACTTTCCTAGTATGAGTCCCCTCACAACTCAAATGAGTTGGGTAATCCCCACTGATGGTAGCTTGTGCCATTGTCTTCAATGGCATCTGAGGGACACTTAAAATTACACCAAGATACAAACTCACTGAGTGAAGTCCTGAAGCGCATTTCAAAGCTGTCTAACCCTAAACATAGTAAACACTATCACCCATGGCTCCTAACCTCAGTTTTCTCTTTGGTAATTTGAGATCTTTATGCTACAGGCAAAAGCCCAGCCTCTCCTGATACTCAGACCAGGAATTTTGACAGTACTTTAAGGAATGACACAAACTCAGAAAATGCTGAGAGAAAAGAAGACTCTACAGGAATTCCTAGGCTTCTGGCAGGAAAGTGGCATAACTGTGTGCAGTGCAGCTGATGGGCGCACAATCGCACAGCTGAATCAAAATGCCACGCCCTGAGATCCCAGGATGGTGACACACTTGCTGAGCTGTACATGCCAGAGCAGTCAAAGATGGAAACAGGACCCACTCAAAGAATGTGGCTGGGGCAAAAGAAGATGTTGCTATCTCCCCTTTCGATGGCACACCAGAGGAAAAGGAACCAGTAACCTGTATGCCTAAAAGAAAAAAAAAAAAGAATATTTTGTAGTTCTTGCTATGTGGTCGAGGTGTAAGAAGACAATGATGTCAGAGCACCAATAAAGCTCTTGTGGCAAAAAGGAAACATGTGCAATGCAGATTGAAAGGTTCTTTTCTTAGAGGGGAAATGAAGGAGAGAAGGTGACCTTTTTAAGCCTTGGAATCACATAGCAGTCTCTGGGGTGTTGTCTATCTAAAACTTCTGTAATACACAAGGGGATTAGAATAGATAGAATCTCTGTCTTTGCTCCTAGTTTCCAAATGAGAGCAGTGCGGCCAAAGGAAAACCACTAAAGCCAGAACAATTATTATGTGATCCCCTGAGAAGTGCAGCAGCATATGCTGCGTGTTTGCGTATGCAAGAACAACCCAACCTTGCTTTCTTTTTATCCAGTGGTACTCACTCAGGGACCAGTCATCAGCAGCACCAATCAGAAACTACTTGTGTCCTTCAACAGACAATTGATGGGAGTATATTATAGACCCCTGGAGCCCGGCAAGGGGAAGTGAGCAGAGTGCTGCAAAAGGCATCAATGGAAAGGTCACAAACCTCGAGAGGGTAGAAAAGACACCTGGTCTGGTAAAGTGGAGCAGAAAACAGTAGCTATTTGTCACCCTGTGTGGAGGGCAAGGTTAGCATGTGAATGCCCGTCATGTGCTTTTGCACAACCAGGCTTACGTGGTGCCAGTGTGTCAGTAAATAAGTCCATTTCCACTTGGAGATGGTGGGAAGACATATTCTGTTTTCAATGACTCCATTCTTACACGATTGAATATTATTCAGCCATAATGAAGAATGACATCGTGCCATTTGCAGGAAAATGGATGGAAACGAAGACCATTATATTAAGCAAAATAAGTTAGGCTGAAAAAGTTAAATGCTGTTTCGCCTGTTTGCACATACAGGAGCAACTTAAAAAAGGAAGGAGGAATGGCAGGAAAGCAGAAGGGAGGCAATTAGGAGGAAGGCGATCAAGGGAAAGGGAAAGGCAGACGGGAACAATGTGGGTGAGGAACCAAAATGTTAAATGCGTGTAGCAATATATTAAAATGAATCTCATTATTCCAAATTACTAATATGTACTCATAAAATAAAATAGATTCCCTTCCTAAATGAATAAATGTTTCTGCAAAGCCACAGAAGAACTGAAAGAAGAGGAAGGATATACTAGGATAGGATAAAAATGATAGTAAAGGACAGATCCTCAGGAAAGGGTCAAGGCATGCATGTGCAGAATACATATCCCTCATGCAGGTGCCCACTCACTCTCTCCTCTATCATAGGCAGAGCTCGGGGGAGGAGTGCATAATAAAGTCAGGTGGCAGAAGAAACAAGGGTGAACCAGATAGACTGTCCACACTGTCACACCAATCGGTAAACCCCCAGTTGGAATCCTTAGTCAAAACTACTAGTTAAGCTACCTTCAAAGAAAAAAATACACTGATGCATCCTGGGGGGATTTACTGCTGAAACCTCACTAGAAAATGGTGGCTGGATGGGCAGGAGAATTAAAACAAGAGCATGGGAAGGAGGCCTGTGGGGATGGAGAGTACAGGAAAAGAATGCATTACACACATTAACTCAGGAGGACGGGCAGTAGTAAATATACACTTTTGGAGATAATGGTATTTTGCATTGTCTAAAACAAGTTAGAGTATTTAACTCCATTGACTGATTGATTGACTGGTTGATTGAGACAGGGTCTTGCTATGTAGTTCAGGCTGAACTTGCTATATAGCCCAGGCTGGATTTGAACCTGTGATGATCCTTCTGCCTCAGCCTCCTGAGTGCTGGGATGACAGGAGTGTGCCATTACACCCTGCTCAACTCAATTTAATATAGTTGTGAGTTAGTGCAATTTCTATAATCCTAATCAATGATTTTGGTTTTAGGGCATAGAACACACTTTGGAGCTCTATACATAAATATTGGAAATGTCTGTCAGTCTCTCCCTGGGGAACTTGGGACAGCAGTTTTACAAACATCTATACATATAAATATTATCCACTGAGAATTCTAAAAAATGTAGGTCTTTAAAATAACTACATTGAATGATTGAAAAGTTAATAGCAGATTACAGCAGGGTGTGAGAGAGGGAGGAGAGAAGTTCTAGGATAAAATCATCCAAAATCCTCTCTCTGGAAACTCACAAATACCTTGTTTTCCTAAAGATCCAACTTTATGGGTTCGAAAAAGACTACTACTATTCTAAGAGATTCTTTTTCTATTTTAAGCCCAGAACTCCTCAACTATGAAAACTCAAACAGAAAGATCTATAATACTGAAATGCCTTATATTTCCAAAAAGCATAAAAATTAAAAAAGATTGTAACTGAAAATTTAAATTTATAAAATGAAAAAGAAAGATTCCAACACTTTTACGTACTAAACACAAATAGCCTTTAATGTGTATGATTCCTTCATTTAAGTGCACATTGGGAAATTACTGTCAACAGAAGCACAATATGCTTGCTGATTTTTTCCCTTCTCTTACTCTGCAATATATAGCATATAACTACGTGCACCCAAAAAACGTAATTTAGGCCAACTTATAAAACAATTCAGTGTGAATTAAAGCTAAAAAACCCCAAGAAATATACAATTATCCTCAAGTCCAAAATGTACTTCTAACTAATAGCTAAAAGGTCTCAGGGGGCAGGTTTAATGAAGGATGAAGACCTACTATCCATGCAAGCATGCAGTGTTAAGAACTTGAAAAGATGGTGTGTTTAGAGCCACTTAAACATAAGATGACTACACCTACCCTTGAGATCTTTACAATGTCTTTTCTAGTCTTATTTCTTTAGTAAATTAATGAGGCTTTACAGTATAGCTGAGGACATTATGTGTATACTTCCCAATAGTCTCCCCTTTAGAAGTCTTACTAAATTGAGAAAATGTGAGCCTATAGGCACAGTAATAAATAAGCAAGCAGTATTTCCTGGAATGCTGAACTCGATTGCTTTGGAAAACATCTTTTTTTCCCTGTAGCACTGGTTACACTGTTTACATTAATGACCTCAAAAGCCAGCAGGAAGGCACACCAAGCCCATGTGTCCTGCTAGATGAAAGTTGGCTGCAGTACCTTATTAGCAATGAAAAGGAGATACTCTAAATATGATGTCCACGGCCATAATGTTATTTGACAGCTGCTTATATTTTATCTACCTCTAACGACATTTAAACATACATACACATACACATGTACGTGCATGATGTAGGTTATCATATAAATGTGTGTATGTGTATATAAAATAATCTCCCCTCTAAGATGCTTATTTTGCTTTGTAAGTAAGGAAATCATAGCACTCTTTCGACCCATGTAATCCCTTTTTAGTTTCTTTGGTGCTGGAGATTGAACTCAGGGGCCTTGTGTATGCTAATGTGCTCTACCAATAAGATACACCCTCAGACACCAAGTAATTTCTGTATCACAGATAGAGCATGAGTCAGACTATGTTATGGTCTCTAATTTGAAAAAAAAAGAATATGGCATTTAGACTAAAGCCTTATAAAGATTGGCTGATCTTTTTGATCAAATAAGGAGTTTAAAAAAAAAAACAAAAGAATTCATGAGTCCTTGAACATACTGAGCTAGTAGCTCTGTATTAAAATTCTAGTTTATAATTTCTTTCAGAAGTCTCCAGCTGATGACACATCTGAACTAGAGTACAAAGACACTGGTAGGAGAAGAAAACACTTGCTTATTTTCTCGGAAAGGTGTCAGGTGTGGCGGCAGACTGCTGAGTCAGTGATGGCCAATGCCAACCTGGAAGTGAAGATGCAAAGACTCCATGCTCACTCTCTCGCATCTATTTGTGGGAGCAGCATTCTCTTCCCCATTGGCTCGTGAAAGAGCAGAGAACTCAAATGTGGGGAATGAAAAATGAGAAGCAGTGGAAGAAATACATTTTTTACTTATGAATATTTAGCCACAATCATTTCAGAATGCTACAATGATGCAGTCTGACCTTGAGGTCAGAGAAAGCGTCTATCACAAGAATCATCCTGTATGAGAGTTTGCCCTCAGGCACAAACAAGAGGCTGTGAGATTACCTAAATGTGCCTGAAGAGTTTAGAGGTAGAAAAATGTGGTGGGTCACAAAAGGATGAACAGAAAGGAGCAGAAAATGAACAAATCAGTCCTGTGTAGCTCTGAGTTCTAGATTATTTGGAAATGAGTTAAAGATTAGAGAACACAAAATGGCTTTTCACCAACTTCTTTCTCTAAAAGAAGCATGAATTTGCATTTTTGTGGAACTGATCAAATGTTATCTAAGATTGCTTAATTGCCTTAATGGTTTAATTCTATTTGCTGCCAATCTGATTAGCAAAGTGTGTGTCTCTGTGTGCACCCGTGTGGTTTGGCACTAAATGGGAGGGTGAAACCTATTACTGAAAGAACAGCCACGTGGAGCTGGCTGCCTTTTGGTTAATTGAGAAACCACAAGTGGTGTGAGAAGGTCATCTTATCATTTAGTTTAATTTTCTCCCCTCCTGTCTTCCCAGTCACTTGTTCAATTCAGGAACTTGCCTTAGATTTGAGACTGCTAAGAGCATGTGCTAATTTGGGTTAAGGAGAAGGTGAGCCCGGGTATTACTGCCAGTGTAGTGAATTAATAGGAACCTGGATATAATTTAATAGATCCTTTGAATCTCATCCAGACACACTTAATATGAATTGGGGTAACATCTTATAAAAGTTAATATATACATAGATCACTTGGGATTTTGTCTTTTGGGACACTGCAACAACATATAACCTAAAAGAAGGAAAAGAATCTGTTTCAAGCTGCAGACAAATGTCTAGTAATAAAAGCACCAGAACAGCACTTTTGATCAGGGTAAAAAGACACCCAAGTGTAGTTTGGGAACCACTTCTGACCTCAAGGAAGTCACACTCTGTCTCTCTGGGGTATTGCCCTCAACTTCCAACTGGAACGACTGGTTTTAAAGTTGTTTTTTAAGGGGTCTTGAGTTTTGTAGGAGTACCTCAAGACCCACACAGGCAGTCTAGGTAAGCCCAGCAAAAGAAATCTTACAGCTTTGAGCTACTCCATCTTCCTGTGATTTAACTGGAGATTTTCCACTTTGATCTGTTTGTAGCACTGGTGAGCTAGACAAAATTTGGGTTCCAAAAAATTTTTATCTGTTAAAAATACTTGCCAGTCAGTGGAACAGATGAGCATTAAGTTCTGTAGTTCTAATTATGTCTTTCTCCTGAATATCCTGTTTGTTCTACTAGGAGTATTCATCTTCCTCTTCATAAAACTTTTGAGCTCTAATGTCTTTAAGACATGGATGAAACACCATTTCTTCTCACAACATCCCTCAACATTAAACCTTCTGAGGCAGCTCTCATTTAAGTGTGCAGGAAACTTCTTAACTAGAGAGACATTCTGTGGCTATATATTTCCTAAACTTAAGGGTCAGGATTCCATGTTTAGGGTTGTAGGTGATGTGAGGAGATGTTAAGAGTATACCCAGAGAAATACATATCAGTAACCTTCATGTGTTCTTTTCCTTGGATGCACCAATAGAACTCACAGAAATTTATTCTAAATAAATTTATTCACATAAGTGTAGAATGAACTATTAAAAGGAAGTTCATCTCAGTGCAGCTGACAAGAGTGAAAACGGGCCTGGGATATAGCTCAGTGGCACAGCTCATGCCTGGGAAGCACAAGGTCCTGAGTTCAATTCCCAATACCAAAAAAAAAAAAAAGTAAAAACAGGAAAAACAACATAGAAGACAAAGCTTAATACACACAGAATGTTGCCTTAAGTTTACACTTTGAAATAACACTGTTAGTAATTACATTCTTGGAGAAATATTTCATAATATGGGAGTACTCTGATTACACAATTTTAGGAAAAGAAGACAACACTAAATTGTATCTATTACTATACATACAAAAATGCTAATATATATTATAACTATTTACTATATGTTTTGGTTACTTTTCCTTAGTTGCTGAGACAAACACCTGACACCAAAGTGAAGCAAGGAAAGGTTTATTTAGCTCACAGTTTCTGGAGATTTCAGTCCATAATCAGCTGGGTCCAAGGCAGGGTGGCTCGGCACAGGGACAGCACTTCAAGGCAGCAGCCAGCGCAAAAGAGAGCAAAACACGGGCAAGCCTGTTCTCTACCTTTACATTGTACATAGGCCACCCCCCCCCCTTCAGGGTGGGTGTAACACTCACAAAACATCCTTGCCCTCCTTTGCACAGGATGAGGATATTTACAAAGTAAGAACCCTGGTTCCCTGCTGAGTCTCTCAGTTAAACTTCTAAACTTCTCAAGTTGACACAATGTATTAACCATAACACTATATCTACTTAAAAGAAATACAGAAAAATAGAAATATAATTCCTGTTGCTCTAAGTTTTTTCATTGTACTTTGCATGTTTCTGAACATCTAAAAAGATACTTTTTACTTTTACTGTTCTAAATATAGTACTTATGTGAGTCTGAATATTTGGCAAAATAACAAACATAGTACCTATAGAAGAAAAAACTTGGAACTTGATGTTCCCATCAGCTTTCTTCAATTCTTCAATCCCATGATACTTCTAAATCCTAAGTGTTTAATGATTCTACATCTAATTTTTAAGAACTGGAATCTCAAAGCCCTAAAGAGAGTTAATCTTAGGTAGTGTTAGGAAAATCTCTCCAGAAATAGGTTCTAGTCTCCTCTGCCACAAACAGCTGTGTGGCTGAGTGAGTAGTTTCTTGTCTTTGGGATAAAATGAAAGAAAGAATACAAACTAATATAAGCCAACAATCTAAGCAGCTTGACTCAAGTCTTCAAATATACATTACGAACTACCAGATCACCAAACAAAACTTAACATGAACAAGAGTCCTGATTTGCCTTCCTTTCAATCTTTCCAAGCCTAACTTCACTCATCATCATAGACCCATCAATGCCTGATGCTAGCACCTTAGAGAAAACTCAAATTTCTCAAAGATGAACAAGAGTTACAACCTATGAGTGAACAGTGAAAGCTAAACACTGTAGAGGGAACAGGTGAACTGGAGACAGACTCAATACAGTAACGTTTTGATGATCAACACCAGACCCTCAGACTTAATGAAGCAGAGCATGGAACAACATCTAGGTTGTAAATTACAGATTGAAATGAAACAACAACAATAAAAAATAAAACCACAAAAACAAAAAAAGCAAAAATCTATAAAGGGCATCTGGCCTGAATTCAGAACAGAAACAACTGATGTTGAAATAAAAAAAATTCAGCGCAATCAGTGAGTCCACCATGTAAGACAACAGACAGGACAATATCCCCCAAATGACAAAAACTGGGACTTCTGCTGGGTCTGTGGTAGAATAGACTGGTATAGCCCATCTTGGTTACCCAGGCTGACTGACCAGAATAACATCTCTCAGAGGTCACTGGTGTAGCATTTAACAGAACGATGTATGCTGTACGGCAGCACATAAGATCAGTGATTAAAGTCCATCTTAAAGGATCCCTAAATTGCAATTGGAGCATAAAAAATAAAATAAGATTGCCTGCTAGTCACATAAACTCCAATTCTATTTTATGAGTAGAAGCAGAAAACTAGAGAATATACTCTGCTCTTCGTCTTTCTATCAAAGCTTTCCTAGGCTGTGCCACCAGCTATGACTGCTCTCTTTTACACAGTGAAATCATTCCTAAGTGAGTAGCCGAGTAAATCCGGAGAAGTAAACTACTCTTGCATATGTCTTCAAGATCTATAATGGAAGATAAATCCTGTTAGCCTGGGCATGGCAAGGTAATTATTTCAACTGTTTATTTCTGTGGAACAAACAAAACCATTCCTGGCTTATGCCTTTCCTATTTAATGGGGAGGGGAAGAAACACTATGCTCACCATGCCCAGAACACTGCTGTCACACACCAGTAGCAACCAGAATGTAAGAGAGACCTTGTCTATTATCACCACTGGGTATCAAAGTCCTCTGGGCTACATGTGCTCATATTGGCCTGTCCAAACCAGCCTGTGACCAAATGGTGTTGAGCAAAAAGCAAAGGAAAAATGATCATGGTAAGAACATCAGGGCATTTTGGATGCAAAGCAGAAGCTTATCTTTTTTTACTGTAGCAGCTCCAGAGAAAATCAATTTTGACACAGAACTGCCACTTTACAAGCAAATAACTATACTTTCCAATAACCTAATCTGTGCAAAGCCTACTGAAAATTCCCTAAAGAACCAGTAGTTAAAACCTCCATTAAATCAAAGGGTTTAATATGGGAAGGGAAGAGAGGATGCAGTTTGACTTGGGAATGTAATGGACTCAGTGGGGAAATAAATATGTTGTTTTATGTGTACAGTTACAGAATATGAGAACACGGCATTCATTTCAAGGGGAATTCTCTTGCTGTGCAACTTATTCCTAAACAGATGTGATTTTTGCTTATTCAAAAACATTTAGGTAACAATTACAGCATAATAAATTATAATTGCCATATCTTCCAGCTATGCAATGCTTTCTATGCAAACACAAAGAAAAGGCAATTACACAAAACCGTAAAACCCGTTTTCAGGTACATTCGTTCGGCAGCCTAGATTCAAATAATCTACATTATTCTCACATAAACACTGCATTGTGTCATCTATACAAGCTGTGTGGAAACTACCTCACAAAGAACTAGGGTTTGTTAATCACAGGTTGGGATGGTCCCCAGTGGGGTAGTTTTGGGGGTGCCAGGAAAGCCTTTCAAACTTTATGTATTTGCTTTTACAGCGTTCGTCTACCATCTAACACTCCAGCAAACAGAGCTTCAATCCATCGGTCACTCCAATACAGATACCTCACAGAGGTATGGAACATTATGTAGGCACTAGCATTTTTAATCCCTAGTGTAACTAAAGTATCAGATTTCCAACAGGGCGGTACACCTAGGACAAGAAGGAAAAAAGCACTACTCAGATGCACTGATGGCAGGACAGGTGTGGGAAGGAATGGTGTCTCTGAGATAGGACAGCAGTTCACATACTCACAGGATGAAAAGGAATATGGCACACAGGAGCAGGAAGACAAGAAGGCTCTTACATTCTTAGGTTTGTCCTTATCACTTTCATACCACATGGCAAAGGAGGCTGGTCATAATGATGGAACTGAAATGTCCTCATTGTGATAATGCGGTCTTATCACTGTTGTCCTTCACCTCCCATATTTATGATGGAATATTTCTAATGAGTAGAATAATAGGAATATCATGGTACATGCATGTCTTGTCTTTGGACAAGCAACTAATAAACCAAACAGACAGATAAAATAGGAGATAAGAGATCTAGGTTCCCCTCTTGGGACTTACTAAAAATTCTACTTTATGAAATGGCTTGAGCTCCCCTAAACGCTGACAACATATACAATTATTTAAACTGTACTTACAGAGCATCCTAATGTCCATTAGTTACAGAAGCACTGGGAAATGAAGAGTACACAGCTTCCTTACAAAGAAGACTCAACAATTTACAGAGGTGATGTGAACAAATAAGGATGAGACCAGTGCCACCCTAGAGACGAGCACAGAGGTTTGAGTAAGAAAGAGCGATGGACTGTCCTCCTGTTCAGAGGGGTCTCAAGAGGACACTGCAGAGTTGGTGTTATGTCTTGAAGGACAAAAAGGTGCTTACTAAGTAGACTAACCAGGGAGAGAGGGCATGCTGTGCAGTGAGAATGACATGTACAAGGGGAATCTGCAAAATGAAGATAACACATCTGTGACAGTACTTGGTGAACCGCAAAGTGTTTAACAACAATGGCGTATTTATATTGTTAATAGAAAGCTGTACAAGGGTTGATGAGTGTCTCCTGGGCTTGCTCACTCAGAGAAACACCATTTAGATTTAGGCTGCCTCAGAACATTAAGTGACTAATTTAAAGACCATCTACTCATTTAAGCTTTTTAAAATTCCTTTTCTAATTAGAAGGTAACCACCTCACATTTCATGATTAAAGGAAAATGTAAAGCAACTGGAAGAACATATCTATGTATGTCTTTAATGTCTCACTTACTACTGGTCTTTCATGAACTCCACTCTGATCTCTGTCCCCAGCTACGCATTTTATCCCTCACTTGAACTCCTCTTTAGGTAAGGTACGAGAGAAAGAGAGAGAGAGAGAGATCCATCCAGGACAGTGGGTAAAGACAAAAGAGCCAATGGTGTGCTTTCTGGAACATCTTGATCATTTCTAAATGGTAAAACACAGACCAGCTTTTACATAATCAGTGGTCCTTAGAAGCCAAGAGCCGAGGTCCCACTGTTGAGTGTAACTGAGTACTTTTATGTAAACATATTAGATGGGAATGTGTAGCAGGTGACAAAAATTTTTTGGTGACTGAAATCAGTGTAATCATGATATGTCTTAGAATATGAAAAAGAAACAAGAACTATCATATCTGATGAGAAATTCCATGAGGGTAAGAAAAATCTGACTACTGCATTCATCAAATCTAGCACAATGCCTGGTATAAAGGTAATACTCAAAAATGTTTGTTAGAGAAGCAAAGATTAACCTTTGTGGTAAGCAAAGGACCAGAAGATCCACAGAGTCATTCTAAGAGTCAGTAGAAGGAAAAAAGATAGATAATTTGAACTGATTTTTCAAACCCTGCACTCAGTTCTGATCAAACTGACACCACAAATAATGGTACCATCCTAAAGCATCACCTTTGAATTGTAACTGATGGTTTTGTTTATAATTGCTTCTAAGCCTCTTATTGAGAGACTGGGTCACTTTCCATGTGGCTAAAATTTCACTATGCTACTTACATAAGAGCATTTTTCTTTTGATCATGCTAGCTTTCCAGTTTATAACTCTATTTCATCATTGGGAAGGAACAGCAACACCATCAGAAGAATATTAGTTAGAATAAATCACATTACCTGAAAAGTACCTTTGCTTCAATCTCATGCCTTTATCTTTCATCAAAGGTTAGGCCTGAACAAGTAATTCCATGTCTAAATTTTCTGAGAATCGATACCTGAGGACACTGTCAATTATATCCTTAAGTGATTCCTAAAATGCAAGTGATACATTTTTATAGAAGTTTAAAACTGGACAAAAATATATTGCTTTTCCATTACCAAAACTAAACTAAGGAGCAAGTTCTTTCCTGAAAATAAAAATCATCTGTCAAAAAAATCATCTATCTTCTTGTCTTGGTTCTCAGGAACCTGAATGCCAGTTTTATAAACTATCTTAGCAGCTCATTAACATGCATGATTTGCAGAGTTGTTTCTTGCCCTTCCCATCCAATATTCACTTTTATTCATATTTTAGTAAATTGCTTCAAATGTCTGCATGAAAGCTATGGGATAAATATAATAGTAAATAAAAATACTTTTTTATATGATTCTCCTATTCATGTAATATCCCTTTGTTCCATTCAAACACAAGAATTACAAAAATCAACACAGGTTATGCCAAATATATTTCTGTTCTTTATGTCAAAGAAGAATGCTGATCGACAAAGATGATGGAATATCCAACTGTTATAAACCTAATTCACAGCAATAGAAGAACAGCTCAATTGTGTTGAATGTTATACTGAAGAAATGTATATTTAGGCAGAACCATACATCTGCTAAGACTTAAGTTTTACATGGAGTTCGCAAAGTAAGAATAATTCCATGTGAGTAAAAAAAAATGGAAATAGGGTAAAACTAGACCACCTATCTTCAGCTTAATGATTTTAAAACCTAGTGGTGGCATGGTTATTTGAAATTTATTTTAACTGCCTATTATATTTAGCTAAGGAGATTTTTATAGCAATACACTGAAAATATACATACTACATAATGACTTTGCTTCTTGGCAGACAGCACTTTTTAAAAAAAATCTAATTTATTAGAAGAAATGCTTACACTCACAGATTCATGCCAAACAATCCCAGATGGACAGGTTAACAATTGTCAGAGGATCTGATACCTGAATGGGGATTGAGGCATAGAGAAAAGAGGGACAAATGAAGGTTAAACTAAAACACACTGCAAATGAGAAGTGAAGTGTTTAATTTTTCATTGGAGTTAGGCAAACAGTGGTCAGTAGAATTTATACCCAAGTACTAGAATTTAAATGTGAGTGGCCAAACAAAACTGAACAAGAATTCTCTAAGCAACTTGAGAACAGAAAAGAAGCAGGACAGGCACAGGGTTATGTTTTGCTGATACTACTCTTCCTACCATTACCAGATTTTAACCATGTGCTTCTGGAAGATTTATCTTTCCTAATCCTCAAAATGGAAGGGTGAAAATGCCAAATGATTTAAAAGCACGTTGAGTGTCTTCTGATATAATGCTGTGCTATATGAATTTTTTAAAAATTGATCATCACAAGTAATTTGTTTTATGGACATGGGAAATTATTTTCATCTTTACACAGAAAATCACGAAGTTACAATTGATTATAACAGAGAACTTAAAAACTACTACCAGGCATGTCTTCAGAAATTATTTGTAATCAATTTGGTTGTATGTTTGATATAATGATTCTTTATATGAAAGATTTGTCATGAATTGCTGGCTTGCACATTCCCTAAAAATCTTGGCTTGGTTTAGTATGTTAACTGGGCAAAACTTTGGAACATCATTTCCCCAATCACTGACAAAATTTTATAAGCACATTGTGACATCACATGCAAAAAAACAGCCCCTTTAATTAAACTGGGTGTTTTCCAGTTTTGAGACCCAAAATTTATTGGAGAATTTATTTGTTTGCTTTCCCTGTAACACAAGTGTTTACATACTTACTAACATCTCACTACCACTGTCTTTACCTCTAATCTCTAATAGCTAAAGATTGTATCTCTAACTTCATGTAACAAAAACTGTGAATAAATTCTAAAAGTGATTTAAAAAAGAAGTTCACATTCATCTAATCCTCAACACTCAACTAGTTCTAGACTCTGGCTAAGACACTTGACCTTTTTTTGAACCTAAAAAAGAATGTTAGGCCTGATCATACAGCTCAGATGTAGAATAAATGGCTACCAAGGCCCTGCGTTCAATACACAGAAGCACAAAAAACAAAAACAAATGAACGGTAGACTGGAATCATCAAAGCACTATAAAATAAGGGTTGTCTCCATACACAGCATTCCCTTTCTCCTTTTGGCAAGAGGGCGCAAAGAATCAATACAATTTCTGTTTCAGGTGGAAGCCACTGACAGGGTTAACAGTCCTCCTAAAGTCCTTCGTACCTCCTGCATGGCAGGATGTCAACAAACATCTGCAGATGGAATGAATGAATGAATGAATGCATGCATGCAAACAGAAGTGAGAGCTTATGGGTCAGAATTTTACCCCCTGGCCTCACAATATTCTCCTGCATCTTCCAGAAACACTGAAATCTTCTGTTTACATACCTCTGTGTTTTCATAAATGCAGAGATGAACTAAACACTCAGATGTTCCTTTGATTATAGGTACAGTGACTCACATTAGTTTCACTTCCATCTTTGGCAATAAAACCCATTCACCTATTCAAATGAGTACTTTAAAAACATTTGTTAAAGAAATATTTTACGTTTTTAGGAGAGATTTGGAATACATTAAGCTTCTTTTGAATCTATAAATCACAAAGTAAGCTTGTGAGTATGGTTAATTTTCCCGTTGCTCAGAATCTCTTAGTAACACTGCTACAATGATGAGACAACACCCATGTTCTGATCCTCTACCTTTTTACCCTTGAAGTGACAGCATTCTCTACTGGGTCTTGAGTAGATTAAAAGGTATGCCCTGCAGGTTGCATTATCTTTAAATCATTCATGATGTATTACACTTAGTTTAAATGAGTGAGTCCCACTTGCACAATTGCCCTATTAATTTACTCATCATTGATTTACACCACTTTCACTGAAGATCCTCCACCAGAACCCTATTTCATATGCATTCTCACTAGCACAGTTTCAGAATTTTCCTCCTAGTCAGGCCTCCCTGTCTCACTGTCCTTCCATTTGCCTTCATTAATTCATCTTTAATCTATATCCTAGGTTGCTTTTCCTCTGCCGCCTTTTGTCAGTTTCTTCTTGCTTCTGTATTTCCCTCCTCCTTTGCCCTCACCCATCTTATATAAGGGACCCAGTGCATCTCTAATTAGAGGCTGGCATTAGCAGTAGGGGGAGCAGAGGCCTAAAAGCTAGGAACTACAAGCAGACCAAAATTAGGAAGAAGAAAAAATGTTCAGACAAGGAAAATGAAGTCTAAAGTTTAAGGACTTCAAGTAATTTTTAACAAAGAAAAAACCACTAATAAGGGTCTCGTAATGAAGACTGCAAAAACTGTGTGTGCCACCTCGAAGAAGTTTTAGTCTAGGTTTTTTTCTCCCTATGTCTCATCTTTAGAGGCTTATTTGTACTATTTAGCTAATGAGCACAAACTCCCCACCTTTAAGCTATAGCTATAATCAAATCAACACACTGAGAAACATTTAAGATCAAAACACCATTGAGAATATCTAAGGGCTGAAATGTAAGTATTACCACTATGATTTCCAGAGTGAGGGTTTAAAAATCCTTAAGACCAAAGAGACATCTTTTTTGGGTGAATGAAAACATTTTTAAAGGTTTACATTTTTATTTACTTTCTTAAAGTCATATTTCTCTTCAACTTCCTTCATAGAATTTTATATTTACACCTGCAACTTTTTTATTGATTATCATACTCCTTTTTATCCAAAATAAACATCTAAATTAAAATAGAAATTTTTAATTTAACCTTTGACAATACAATTCTAAGGATGTGCCTTTTGTTATTATGATGGTTAATACAAAATTAATCAGAATAACAAATATTTTACACACTGACAAACTACTAAACATAAAAAGCAATATTGTGGATGTGTTATGATTTCATTATTGTGACCAAATACCTCAGATTATCAACTCAGAGCAGAAAAAACAGTTATTTTGCTCACAGTTTCAGAGGTTTCAGTTCATGGTCAGCTGGCACCAACGCTTAAGGCGTTAATGCATCAAAGTAGAACGATAACAATGGTGAAGCAAGTTGTTCACTTCCTGACAATCAGGAAGCGGAGAGATGGAAAGAGGGAGAGAGACATAGATATACAAAGAGACTGAGAGACTGAGACAGAGAGAGACAGAGACAGAGACAGAGACAGAGAGAGAAGCAGAGAGGAAGGGCCAGGGACCAGATATGGTTCCTAACGTCATGCCTCCTCGATCTCTTCCTTTCAACCAGGCCCCACTTCCTATTTCCATCACATTCCGATTCTTATGGTTAATACATTGCGTCAACTTGAGAAGTTTAGAAGTTTAACAGAGAGACTCAGCAGGGAGCCAGGGTTCTTACTTTGTAAATATCCTCATCGTGTGCAAAGGAAGGCAAGGACATTTTGTGGGTTGTACACCTACCCTGAAGGTTTTGGGGGGGGGTGGCTTGTATACAATTTGAGGGTAGAGAAGAGGCTTGCGTTTTGTTCTTTTGCTCTGGCTGCTGCCTTGAAGAGTTGCCCCAGTGCCGTGCCACCCTGCCTTGGATCCAGCTGATTATGGACTGAAATATCCAGAAACTGTAAGCTCAATAAACCTTTTCTTTCCTAATTTTGGCTGTCAGGTGTTTGTCTCAGCAAGGAGAAAAAGTAACCAAGACACCAATGATGCCATCAAATTAGGATCTTCTCAAAGGATTAATCTATTGATGACCTTACAGCCCTCAGGAGTCAATCACTTTGGAAATGCTCATCAGCTGGAAATCACACCTTTAACACATGAGTTGGGGGCATTTTAAATCTAACCAAAACAGTGTCAGAAATGCTTCTCACAATGAGATGGATGGGTGGCTGATGGTAGCGTCTCTCTGACTTGGAGCTATATAAGGACTATTTGGGGATCTTAAAATGCAGATTCAGATTCAGAATGTTTGGACTGAGGCTTGCAATTCTATTTCTTTTCTTCTAGCTTTGCTGAAGCATAATGCTCCACAGAAGACTACACATATTTAATGTATATATCTTAATGAATTTGTGTGCTTTTTCTTTTTTCTTTTTTGCGGCACCAGGGATTGAACTCACAACCTTGCGCTTGCCAGGCAGGCGCTTAGACCACTGAGCTAGATCCCCAGCCCTGTTTTTGAGACAGGGTTTCATTATGCCATTCAGGCTGACCTTGAGCTCACTTTGTAGCCCAGGCTGGTCTCGAACTCACAACGATCCGCCTGTCTCAGCCTCCCGAGTGCTGGGATTACAGGCGTGAGCCACCATGCCTGGCTTGTGTGCTTTTTCTATTAGCACATATTTACAGTACATAGTGTTTACATTCATTTGTGGAGTGGGTACATGTACATAACATATCTTCATTCCATTTTTCATACCCTTCCCCTCCCCTTTACTCCCCGTATCCATCCATCTCTAGACTCCTTACCTATTTGAGATAGATCTGTCTCCCTACTTCTTATTATCTAAGGAGGATGAAATATTTAAGGTATCTTTTGTAAGTAAATATCTCTTCTTGTCTTAAAGATTCATTACTTGCCAAAAAAAAATTCATTACTTGTCCTAATAAAAGCTACAAGTGATTTTATGCAAAAATGTACATAATAAATATATATCTGGAAATAATATTGAAGATAAATATTATTTTCCTTCTCCCTATCTTTTAACGGTAAGAATGTTATTTTAATTTTACTTTAGGACTTTTAATTCTGGTACATGACTGGACAAATAGAACAATGTGGTCACCTAAACCCTAAACTGGTAAGAGGAGATACATCCTTATTTAATGTCATTAATCCCAATAACTTATTAATCAGTTAGATAATACCTGCTTGCTGGCTTTTTCTCAGTTGACATTTTAAATAGAAATACTGTACTTCTAATGTTCCTAAAGTAGGTAAAGATATGAAGGTACATTGCAAATAAATAATTTATGGAGCATTTGTTTAGTATTTATGAGGCCCTGGGTTTGATTTCCAGAACTGAAAATAAAAAAAGTCTTTCAATTTACTTGGAAAATAAAATTTCTTGGAAAAAGAAAGAAGGAAAAATATTATATATATATGATATATATATATATATATATATATATATCATATATATGTGTGAGATAATTATACTACTAATCTCTGTTAGTTCATCAAAAAGGACCGGTTGTGCTTTCATTGTCTGATCATTTTTGTATGCCTATATCTTTTAATCTGAGCAACTACTTTGAAGATAACATATGCAATATATTAACCATTGTCAATCTCTTATGTTGTTTTGAAATTCTGTATCATCATTTTTGTTCTTTTCGTTTTAAAATAAAAAAGAAAATAAAATTTCTCATATATAAGTATAACCATAGAATTTCAGAGTTAAAAAAATAGCTAAAAATATCACTCTAGAATTTTGTTTCTTCTTTTAGAAGGCTATGGGCAAGTGTTGTATGCATATAGGATCTTCAACTCCAAACTCCAGCTCAATCTAAGATCAGTTCAAATCTCTTCATTTATCTGTTTTACTTACGTTTTTCATAGGCAAGCCTTCAGTCCTTGAATATCTTCTTGTTGCTCTTAGGTCAAAGATCCAAATCCTGTACCTGTCCTTCAAGAATCTAAACAAGGTTTCCAGGCTTAACCTATTTCTCTCTGCCAATGCCCTTTCTTTCTTTTCTCTCCCCCCATCTCTCTCTTTCCTGGCTGAATTTTTGAGCATGCTGCTCTCTCTGCCTAAAGACTAATCATCACTACCTTCACTTGGCTAACTCCTACTTACCCAATAGATATCTGCTTAAATATATCCATGAGCTGTCCCAACACATAGCCTCTTAGGCACTGTAAAAAGCAATCACCACAGTTTTCATTTAGTAAGTAAATACTTATTTCATATAGGTTGCTCCTGCTGGGATGTAAGCTCTATGAGGGCAGTAACCAGAGCTCATCATGAACATGATCTAACATCTTACTCTAGACCTAATACACAGAAGTGGCTCAATAAATATTTGATAAAAGAATATATGTGTTGGGAGGCCCTGCTTTCTGGTAAGCAGCTCAGAGGGAAGGCAGAGGCAGGCCCTGCTCCGTGCACATTCCCAGCAGCCCTCAGGACACTTCCACCCCAGGTAACCAGCAAGGGCTGGGAAAAACAGAAGCGGGCCCTGAACCAGAACACCCAGTGGCCACAATGGATACCCATAACCACAACTGGCCAGGAAAACCAAACAGTCACGCTCCAGAGAAACTGTAGCCAATGTGGGAGGTGCCCAGAACCCCAATACCCATTTATTTGGAAGAACCCAGGAAAATGTCAAAACAAAGAAACAACAGGCAGTCCCTGGACTCCAACCCAAGCAGAGCAAGTCCAGGAGATGAAAACATGGAAGAGATTGGAAGTCGCACACCTGAAGTTTCTGCAGTGATGGCAACTGAAGTAAAGAGATAACTTCATGAGGCTATAAAAGAAATTAGAACAGAAATACTATCTCAGGTAAAAAAAGAAATGAAAAACATAATAAAAGAATT
>RJWT010000961.1:0-54451 GCA_004365215.1 Cuniculus paca
TCTTTAAAGTAGCTGTCCATGCCATCAAGTATAATAAAATCAAATAAATCAGAATATAAATGAAACTAATCAAAACAATGAATACAATCTGAATTTTAAATCATGATAATAGATTAATAGTGGTCATTTCTTCCCTTTTTAGACAATTCCTCCCCTTTGAATTTCCCAATATGTATTGTGTATTTTGGATTCCACTAACACCTTTAGTTTGTTATGCTATGGAGACAACACAAAATTCACCCTTGTGACTCTGATCCATTACATCCATGAGCACTATTGCCAGTTACCTCTATCTACCTACAGAAATCTTGAGATTATCTTCCTTTATAGCTGAGTAGGTTTCCACCCCATGAAATGCCATTTTTTATCCATTCTGCAATTAATGAGCAGGCTACCCCTATTATTTTTCCGCCTTCTGGCTCCCTGTCACATAGGGCATTGTTCTCTCTTCTTTGACTTTCAGACTGTGAATTTTCTCTCTAGCTAAATGTGTTTCTTGCATAGAGCATATTGATGGATCCTGACTCCTGATCTACTATGCCTCTTTTTCTTTCTATTAGTGCCTTGAGGCCCTCTTGCACTGTAGTGTTTCTGCCATGCTATTTTCCTGCCATTGGCTCCCTATTTTTCCTCTCCATTCAATCAACTGGCCCCACTTGATGGTCCCCCTCTGACATTGTTCCTGAGACCATGGTCCTTTTTCTCTCTCTCCAAAATGTCCTTTAGTATTCTTTGTAGGTTTGGTTTGGTGGTCATGAATTCCTTGAGTTGTTCTTTGTCATGGAAGTATCTTGTTTCTCCATTAACTTTAAAGGAAAGTTTTGCAGGGTACATCAGTCTGGGTTGGAAGTTGTTTTCTTTCAGGACTTGCATTACTTCACTCCAGCCTCTTCTTGACTTGATGGTTTGTGTTGAGAAGTCTGCTGTGATTCTGATGGGTTTTCCTTTATAGGTGATCTGTTTCTTTTCTCTAACAGCTTTTAATATTCTGTTCTTGCATTGAATTTCTGGGATCTTGATTATTATATGTCGGGGTGTAGATTTGTTTTGGTTATGGCTAGCTGGAGTTCTATATGCCTCACTTATTTGAATGTCATATTCTTTTTTATGCTTGGGAAGTTTTCATAAATTAAATCTGTAAATAAGGTCCTAATGTCATTTGTCTTGACACCTGCTTCCTCACTCACATTTTTAATTCTTAAATTATGCATCTTTGAGTTGTCCACCAGCTGTTGAATTGTTACTTCCTGAGACCTTGTTATTTTTAAGAGATCTTTCCTTTCACGATCATAGGCTGCAACCCTGTCTTCAAGCTTTGAAAGTCTTTCTTTAGCTTCCTTCATGTCAACTTACCAGCTTTTGAATGAATTTTTAATTTTCTGGATATCTCTTTGAATCTGTTTCATACATTCTAGGTCTCTCTTATGCTGTTCATTCATGGTTTCCCTCATTTTCCTATGCTCCTCTATTTTTTTATCTGTGTCTTCTTTAGAGATGCTTAGTATTTCTTTTATTATGGTTTTTATTTCTTGTTTTACCTGGGATAGAATTTCTGCTCTAATTTCCTTTATAGCTTCATGAAGTTGTTTCTTGTCTTCAGTTGACATCACTTCAGACATTTCAGTTGTGCAATTCTCGATCTCCATGTTTTCCTCTTATGGAATTGTGCTGCTTGTGTTGGATGCCAGAGATTTCCCTCTCCCTCTTCGTCTTGGCATATTCTTGATTTCTTCCACCCCCGAGTAGTGTGGTCCCAGGCACCCCAGCACTGGCCACAACTTCTCCAAAGCTAGACTGTTTGTCTTTTCTGGCCAGTGCTGGCTATGTATATCTGAGGTTGGGTGCCTGTGTTTCTGCACTGAGCTGGGCATCAAACCACCTGAGGTTTTTACGGCACAGACCTGGTCAGGCCCTGTGATCCTAAGCTCTTTAGGAACATAGGCAATATTGCCTGAAACATGCATGGAAGCAGGTCTCTGACCAATCAGTTTCCGCGGGGCCGCCCACTTCCTGCAGCTCCCAAATGACTGGTTTTTCTGGCTTCAGTCCAAGCCACTTCCGCAGGTCTGCCCACAACCTGGCGCTGATGCCAGAAGTGGTTAGCAGTCTTGGTCCTGGTCGTAACCTACCTTACTCTGAGATGGAGACTGGCTGATCACTCTCTCCCATGGGGCTGGGGGTGGTGGAATTCCAAGCACTCACCAGCACCCAGCTCAGATCTCCGCATCTGCCAGTCTCCTTCATCCACGTGCCTCTCCGCAGAGACCTCTGGAGTCAACTACAGCTGCCACCATGACCACAACTGCAACCACACGTCTCCACGCTCACCAGGTCTTCTGGTAGGGTGAATCCAGCTCCAGGCTGAGGCGCTGCCAGCCACCACCTTCTTCTCGTTTAAATTCTTTTTATTCTCTTTGTGGGCTTCAATTCATATTTTAGATTCTTCCTTGGTCCAGGGGACCCACTTGCTTCCTTCTTGTCCTCTCCCTGATGTTATATTCCAGCATCTGAACTGTTTCTCTCAGAGAGACTGTTTACTCTGCTGCTTACTGTTCCGTCATCTTTAGCTCCACTAGATTTATAATTTTCTAAGCATCACAGAAATTCTAGGATTTCTTGGAAATTGCGTATCTTCTCATGGCTGAGAAAAAATACTGGACACCCACAATTTATAAGTGGAGAGGTTATTTCACTCATGTATGCAGTTCATAGTGCCCTGGATCATGTAAGAGAAACTGCATGGTGGAAGGGCATAGGTGAAGGAATGCGACTCTCATCATTGCATCCAGAAAGCATAGGAAGAAGGGGGAAACTATGAAGGAAAAACACCTTTCCAAATCATGCTCTCTAGTGACGCACCTCTTCTATGTGGTCACTCCCTTCTAACAGCAAGTCAGCTATGATCCAATCGCCTTCCAATAGCCCTGCATTTGAGTATATGAGGCTTTCTGTGGACATTCTGTATCTCAACCGTGGCATTCTACCCCTGGTCCTTCAGGGACTCAGGCACATGTCTTCATGAAAAGTACATTTAATCCATCTCTAAGAGTCACTGAAATTTTAACAGTTCTACCACTATTGAAATTTCCAAGTCCAAAATGTCTGAGACTCAAGGTACATTATAAGTTGTGAACCTCTGCAAAACTCAAAAAAGAAAATTAAACACAGCAAGCATACAGTAGCACAAGGTGAACATTACAGTTTCAAAGGGAAAAATAGGCAGGTGTGGTGGTACACACCTATAATCACAGCACTTGAAAGACTGAAGCAGAAATATTGCCTAAATTTCAAGGCCAGACTAAGCTACACAGTGAGTTCAAGTCCAGCGTAAACCAATAGCAAGACCCTATTTTATAAAACAAAAAACAAACAAACAAAAAAAAGTTAAAAAAAAAAAAGGGAGGAGGAGCAAAAATAGGGGAATATCAGGGACCTGCTCAAGAGCCCTGATTGCCTATTTTAAGGGTACAGCAAGAGGATAAAATAAAAAATGGAGACAAATTTAGTAATGCATGATGCGTGACTGGGAAGTTGATGTCTCCAGATGGACCAAAAGAGTGACCCTCCAAGACAGCCACTATTCATTGGGTATATACATAGGTAAGTGGGGCTAGGGAAAGGTTCAAAGATGGTGGAAGACTCAGAGGTCTATGACTCAGCAGGCAAGTATAAGCTTGGAAGGACTCAGGAGGGAAGAGATGATATTATTCAAAGAAGGATCTTGCCCTGGAGTGTTATTTAGACTTAGTGGTTTTAGTTTTACTCTTAGTGGATGGGATAGGATGGCCCATCCTTGAAGTGTTAATGGAAAATCTCAAATGGGTGGCACTGATAATCCCAAACCTCCATTTTATCCCTTAGGGAAGCACACAAAATTAGCTATTGTGAATTTGTTGTCCCCAACAGGGGGATAGAAAGAAAAGGGACCGAGGTAAGACCAAATTCATGCACAGCAATCATTAAATACTTTGTAGCTCCATGGTCACCATTCAGAGTTCTTATAATAGGAAAATAGGAAATTTCAGATACTAGTAGAAAACCAGAAGAAAACAATTAGAGCGATGAGATGAGAAGATACATAGCCAAGGATTGCAAGCTTTCTCTAGGAATTTGAGAAGGTAAGGAAATGGATTATTGCCTTGTTGCTTCTAGAAGGAATCAAATCTACAGATGTCATGATTTTAGCAGTATGAGACAAATGTAATACCACAGATCTTCAAAACTGTATGATAATAATTTTATGTCGGTTTGTCACTATGTTGTATTTATTACAGGAGCAATGGGAAACTAATACAGAAAGTTTATTCATGATTAATTTGGGGATCAGAATCTGTCACTCTTTTCCCAGTATATAACTGTGGGTTTCAGTTTTCATACAGCTAATGATTGCTAAAAATGATACCCCTCAAATTTTTGTACCTTGTTTGAGGTTCTTGAGTTACAGACCTTTTCTATTTTATGATATAAATATAATAAGATATTAAGCATGTACAAATTTTCTTGTACTAAAGTGCATTAAAATGACTAAAAATAAACACAAGTTTTTCAGTCTTTCTCCAAGTTGGAAGTTTATTGAACTAGATATTAAGATTAAAATGGGAAGATTGGGCCAGGAATTTAGCTCAGCGGCACGAGCACTTGCCTATCAAGTGCCAGGTAGTGAGTTCTATCTCTGGTACTAAAAAAAAGAAAAAAGAAAAAAAAAGATCAACTTTCATCCAAAATAAATAAATAAATAAAATGGGATGACTTCAGACAATAGTGTATCCTATGAGAGTTCATTCCATCTCTTCATAAATAGCAAAATACCATCTTGAAACCTGATAATAAATATCCTTGAAGACACAATTTCTAAGGTAAAATTTTAAAACTTGCAAGAATTTTGTTAGAAGAAATGCCTGAGCAAGCAAAACCAAAGGAGAGGTAGTGGGAAAAGGCTGAATCCCTCTGATTTCAGTGTATCATGTAAGTTTGAACCAGTAAGGAAGAAGAGAAAGGAAATTTGGATGAAAATTTCAGTCATCTTTGAGACTACTGGGGTTGAGTCAAAGGCACGTGATTCCCAGGAACTGACCCACCTTTGGTTCCCCGCTGTGGTCACTCTGATCTCCATTAAGTTCAATAATAAATTTCCAAATTCAGCAAGAATCTCCTTGTGCTTTGATGTCTGTGAGGTGCATATTCAGGATCATCAAATGTGGCAGAACCAGAAGGCAAACCACATCTCCCAGACAAATTATTCGGAGTGTCAAGTGGAACACAGTAAATGCATGCATGCTGCCAATGACTAATTTTACTCACCATTTTAAGAATAACACATTAGAGAAAAATCACAAAGTTTGGTTAAATTGCTTCAGACTTCAAGTAGGAAATCCTGAATTTAAAATATATCTATAAATGTCTTTGAATAATAAAATCCCCTAGGAAATAACTTTTTTTATTTTCAGTTAGGCTATATTGTTTTCTTTAATATATATTGATTTATTTAAATATTGATAAAGTTAATAAACACATTTGCATCTTTTCTACTTAGTAGATAAACAGATACATACACATACATAAACACACATGTACACATTTTTACATAGTATTCAGTGACATTTCCTGGAAAGACAAGTTATCCTTGTATCTGTTTATATGAATTTATTCTTTCTGCTGAGTTACTCTTACAAATAGGCATTAACACAGTATTTTTCTGAATTCTACAGTTAGGAAAAACTTTCTACTGGAGAATTGTCTCAATCAGTGCTCACTGATGCAATGAATTTAAGATAATATATATATATAATTCTATATTTAATACATACACATTTATATATTAGAATATATATTTAAATATGAAGAATATACAGTCTATCTTAAATCAATATATAATTACATAATTATATATAATTATATAATGTGATATATAATAATACAGTTATAATTATAATTGCACTCATATGTATATATAAAATTTGTGAGACCAGAAGAAAGGCAAATGTAATACCACTGGTCTTCCAAACTGTACACTAATTTTACATTATTTTGTCACCATGTGGTATTTGCTACAACAACAAAAGATTATTACAATACCAATAGTTTATTCATGATCAATTCGGGTATCATAATTGGTCACTGTTTTCTGAGCACCTAACTATAGGTTTCATATCTATACCATCTATACCTATCTATATTTATATGTATATCATCTGTATATCATCTGTGTCTATATTTACAAAATAGGGTTACTATATTCACCTGCAGATTCGGGTGTACAAAGTGCTGTCTGCAGGCTGGAAAGTTGGTGCCAGTCAAAGGTTGGAGGCCTGCGGCTCACTGAGGAGTCCTGTGTGAAAGCTGAATGGTCTGTCTCGCAAAGCCTGACAACTTTGCTCTAGAATCCTGGAGATGTATGTCCAAGGTGAAGGTAAAGACTGGACAGCCTCCAAAGAAACACAAGAAGCCTTTCTTCTTTTTGCTGTTTTCATTCCATTCAGACTACAAGTCTATTGATTGGTGCCACTTACACCCCAGGTGGGTCTGTCCTCTTCATTAAATCCATTCAGTCACACCCAGAACTGTGTTAAACCAATCAGTTGGGTGTTTCTTACCCAAATTGAAACAGCAGTTAACTATCACAAGAACTAAGAGTCTTCCAGGTGCCTTGCTCCTAAAACTAGATCAGGGGAATATTATTTTTATTATATGGAATTTTTCTTTAAGCAGAGTAGCATTCATTAAAGGAAACCAACAATAAATAAATTGATGAACCAGTAATAGGGAAACAAAAGTAAAAACAAAACTTTTTTTATCCTAAAGGAAATTTAGGACAGATAACCTTTACATATGGATGCAATAAATTATCACTGACAGCACTGGTAAAGTTTAGGTAATTTATTGAAAATATTTTGCACAAGACATACTAAATTTTCTTCCAATTCTTCTACCTGTTCAAAAAAATTAGCTCTGCCTGGCAAAAATAAAACAAATAATTCAGAAACTGTCATCAATGGATTTATTAAAGTAATGTTATTTCAGATGAGGAATGTCATCATCTTTTCCAAAGAGTACATGTGTCTCCTATAAAGGTATTTCTTTTTTTTTTTTTTGCGGCACCGGGGATTGAACTCAAAACCTTGCACTTCCCGGGCAGGCACTTAGGCCGCTGAGCTAGATCCCCGGCTCTTAAAGGTATTTCTTTAAAGTGTCTAGAGAGCTGCCTGCTGCACATAATTTGGATATAAAATATTATAGCATAAATAAGTAATGTAGTTGCTTTATTTGTAATATAGCTATGTATTAAACGATGTAATTAAATATTAAATTTAATTGCTTGCTTTTTTAGAATTCAGGATGCACAAAATAAAGAAACCATTTAGAATATGAGCCATTAGCATATAATAGTCAGGGTTTATGCATTATCTTTCTAGATTTGTTTATTCAATTATGTCACAATACCAACATATATGTTAGAACAATTCACAAAAAGACCACATTGGAGAAATGCAGGCATGTCACTGAAAATTTCTAAAACTTGCTGAGTACATATTCTCTGTGTAGTTCTATTTTAAAACAATGAATTAAAAAGTTTTTGATCAACAATAGCAGAAAATTATGAAATCCATTATGCACTAAAAATATAGTAAGAAGTTTAGGGAAAGCACAATGAAAAAGAAAGGTATCAGAAGTGAATGATGAGACCCACAAGAAAAAAAAAATCCTTAAGATAGAAGATCCACTCTTCAATCCAATGGTGCAAATGAAAATGAAAAATCTATTCTTTCATTGTTGTATAATTCAGCTGTCATATTGCTGGGACAAGATACAACCTGTAAGAGGAGATATTTATTTTGGCTCATGACTTGAGATGATTCAGTCTGATGTCAGCCAGGTCTAAAGAAGAAACTTTGTGGAAGGGTGTTCTGAGCAAAGTGGCTCAGTCCTGGTGGCACAGAAGCACACACAACAAAGTAACAGAATGAGAAGGCAAAGGGCAGTGATGGGCTACAGTACCCATCCAGCCACACTTCAGTGAGCCATTTCAGATGCAGCCAGAAGTCTGAACCATTTGTCTTCTGAACTGCTGCCAAGTCAATCTATTTGAAACACTTAACCTTAAACAACCCTTGAGACACCTTGTTCACTAACACTCAAGTACAACTCTTTAAATCGCTGTTGGTCTCCAAACAAAGACAATAATGTGTTAGCAATTCTGCATACCATGTTACAAATATCCTGCAATAATGTAATAATAACTTCCCCAAATCTCAACAGTTTCTGTACTTTGCAAAAGCCCAAATGACACTTGCTTCTGAGATTGAAGGCAAACCGTTAGCTTTGAACATTTGCAAAAACTCAAAAACACAATTTATGTATTCACAACAAACAATGTCACAGTGTTAATAGTCTCATTTCACAAAAGAAAAAAATAGAGAGATAGAAAGAATCAGTTCGAGCAAGACCAAGACCCAGTAGTTCCATGTCTGGGATCTGTGGCACACGGTGCAGAGGTGATAAGACCTAAAAAGCACGGGTAGCCTCACGGCCTTGTGAGTACTAGCTCTCTTGGGCTGGCTCCACTCCCCGTCTCAGTTTCCCTGTCTGCAGATGTCATTCCACATTCCTGTGGTCAAATGACATACATAGACAAACTCAGGACTTTTCTTTTCTTTTCTTTTCTTTTCTTTTCTTTTCTTTTCTTTTCTTTTCTTTTCTTTTCTTTTCTTTTCTTTTCTTTCTTTTCTTTTCTTTTCTTTTCTTTTCTTTTCTTCTTTTGCTCAAGTGTAATATGAATGGATTGTTGTCCAACTGTCAGTGGAGTCCTTGTTCAACAACTGAAACCTCCTTGTGCTTGCTTCAGCAGCACATACATACTCTGAAATCTCCTTGACTCGGCCTCTACTGTCCATATTCCCACCAGCATTCTGGTCTTCTGGGCTCTAGTCAGAATCATTCACTCGCTCTGCTTACAGCATTATGAGGCTTTGCCAATGTTCATCTCCAACCTTTCAAAATTCTCCCACAAAACAGATGTAAAGACTTAACAAGCACATGATCAGATATAATAGTTACACATCTATTTTCTAGGACACAACACCTAACATCCACAATTTAAAGTGAGAGAGGTTTATTTTTAGGGTCACATTTTAGGGTGTTTCAGTCCATGGTCAATTGATTTTAAGGCAGAAATGTCATGGTTGAGGAGGTGCAAATGAACAAAGTTGTGCAGTTTATGAAGGCCCGCAAGGAGTGCAGAGGAAGAGTCTGAGAGGAAGAGGGTCCGAGATCAAACACAGTCCCCCAGGTCTTGTCTTCAGAACCTTCACAGATACCTGATAATGTTTTTCACCAATTCCCTGGGATACTCCCAAACCAAACAAATTGACATACAATCAACTACCAAACCTGTAGTCAAGAAAACCTCTCTCACACTTAAGATGGTGAAAGAAACTAAATTTTGGCTTTTGTGTAGAGGATTATTATTTGCCTTTAAAACTTTCAAATGCTTTGCTTTAGACAGTGGAAGTCCCTCTGGGCAATTATCTATAGCTTTCCAAGCCCTGAATGTATTTGTACATGAACATTGCACATGGGTTGCTTCCATCAAACAATGCCCACCACTCCATAGATAGACTATCTCATTCTTTACATTGTCCCCATCTACTTTTTCTATTTTTTTTCTCATTTAAATGCGTGGTAAAGGCTTCTCCCTTTCACACACTTTATCATTTTGCATTTTTCTTTGTTGCTTTTCTTAAATTCTGTCTACCCCTGTGTATTGTTATTTAATGAAAATCTCTTAACATTTCTTGATTAGACTACAGCATCTGTTTCTACAGGGTTTCTAACTGATGTCGTAATTAAGAAGCTAGATCTTAGATTTGGATGAAATTGGATTCCAATCTAAATTTATGCTACTTAATAACCTTGTGACATGGAAAAGGCAATTGTTACAATTTATATCTTGATGTTCCCCCAAGGCCTCATGTGCTCTTAAATGGAGCTTTTGGTAGGTGACTTGATTATGAGTGTGTGAATTGGATCATGAGTGTGTTAAACTGATTTTCTCCACTCATGGGTTTATAGATGGGTGTGATGTTGGGAGGTGAAGCCTGGTAGGAAGAGGTTGGTCATTGAAGGTGTGGCCATATCTGCTTTATGCCTGCTGGACCATGAACTCTTTCACCTCTGCCATGCTGACCTGCATATGAGCCAACTAACTACACACTGAAACCTCTATAAGTTATGGGCCAAAATAAGCCTCTCATCTTTTCACCTGAGGGCATTAGGTAATTTGTCTCAGCAACCAAAAGTTACTAAGAAAGCAATTGTGCTTTAGTCTTTCAATTTCATCATTTTACCTAAGAAATTATGTGAGGAACTGTTCAGGCAATGAACAAGTTAGGGAAAGAAATTATGCAAATCTGAGTAAACTCCCTTGAAATCTGTCTAATGTTGTTCATGTTTGAAAGTAATTAATTCAGATAAGTTCATGAAATAATGTTGGAAGATGTTTGAATTGAGGACTTTAGGTTCCAGAACACAGACCATTTTCTCTCGTGTGTTCTGGTGCTACTTTCAAGATGATGTGGAAAATCAAGGCCTTTTGAAAAAGAAAGTGCAAAACTTCTTTAGAACAGTTAACAATGAGTAGGAGTTCATTTTATTTATAATTTGCATGATTTACAAAATTTATATAATTTATTATTTTCCTCACTCTTGACATTGTTTCTAGGAAAATAAAATTGAAACATTTAACAGGAAGGCTTCTGATAATAATAATTAAATATATTGCTTGGAAAGAGTGCTATAAATGTTTTGACTTAAAATTCTACTAGTTCTAATTTGCATTTCTCAAATGACTATTGATCTTTACCATTTTTTCATATATTTATTTGACATTTGTATTTCTTCATCTGAGAAGTGTATATTCATCTAAAATGACCATTTTTGGATTGGGTCTTTGAATTTTGGGGGCCTGATTTTTTTTAATTCTTTATATGTTCTAGATAGAAGTTCTTTACCTGAACGACAGTTGGCCAAGATATTTTCCCAATTTGTGGGTTTTCTTTTCACTCTGTTAGATATTTCTTTTGACATGCAAAACGAGACGAGAGCCCAGTTGTTGATTTTGGGAAGCATTTTCCATGCAGTTTGATTTTTGTTTATAAACTCTGCCTACCCCCATGTCATAGAGATTTCTACCTACTTTGTCTTCCAGAAGATTTAGTGTTTCTGTTTTAATATTTAGATCTTTGATCCATTTTGACTTTAGTTTAGTGCATGGTGATAGACATGGGTCTAGTTTTAGTTTTCAACATGTGGAAAGCCCGTTTTTCCAGCACTACTTGTTAAAGAAGCTATCTTCTTCCAGTGAACATGTTTGCCTCCTTTGTCAAAGATGAGGTAGCTGAGTGTGTTTGTAGTTGTGGCTGTATCTTCTAATCTATTTCATTGATCTTCATATCTGTTTTTACTCCAGTACCATGCTGATTTTATCACAGTAGCTTTGTAGTACAATTTCAACTCAGGGATTGTGATGCCTACTGCCTTGCCTTGTTACTCAGAATTGCCTTGGCTATTCTAGGTCTCTTCTGGTTCCAGATGGATTTTAGAAATGATTTCTCTAGATCTGTGAGGTATGCAAATGATATTTTGGTTGGAATTGCATTAAATCTGTATAACAATTTTAGGAGAATGGCCATTTTCATAATGCTTGTTTTCCTTTCCATGAACAGAGAATGTCTTTCCATTTTCTGAAATCCTCTTTGATTTACTTTTTCAGACTAATGTAATTTTCAAGGTATGGATCTTTTACTTCCTTTGTTAGATCGATTCCTAAGTATTTCATTTTTTTAAATTTTACATGTCTATATTTGCTAATCGAAGAAATCCTTTTGAAGTAACAACATGCAATATTATAACCATTGTTAAATTCCTATCATCTTGTTTTTTAAACTTATATTGTTCTTGTTTTGGGTTTGTTGTTGTTGTTTGTCTCTTTTGCTTTTTGTTTTACTTTTCTGTGTCTTTTTCTCTCTTAAATAAATTTTAAAAATGAAAAAAAAATTCTACTAATTCTACTAGGTCAAAAATGATGTTCAGTGTATAAACAAAGACCAGAACAAAAGAAGCATAATAGAAAATAGAAACTCATTTGCAAAGGGAAGGTAACCAAGAGATGGATGGAAAGTTTGGGAAGCAGAAGTAAGAAGAATTATGATGTATTATATACATGCAACAAATCCTCACAAGAACAGCAGATATATCATAATAAAAAAGTAAAAATTTAAAAGGATCTTCAATAAACTTGAATTGTAATAAGCATAATAATCTAAAATGATTCACAAGGTATCTGAGTCCACTACATAGTCATCTCTAGTAATGTAAGAGCATTATACCACAAGTTAAAAAATTTTTATTTAAAAATATATTATCTCCACTCTACCAATAATTTAACTTTAGCACTATTTACACATTAAAATATGAATGAAAAGTGAATACTATATTTTATATATTACATATATGTATGTAATTTAAATACACAGACTATTTCAAAACTGTTTTATTATTTTCCAAAAAATCAAAATAGAACTAAATTAACTTTTCCAGATTGTAATATTTTAAATCTTTATGTTTCTGCTAATGTCTTTTTGGGAAAAAAAATAGCTTTGTCTACTTACTTATAAAGTTTATGAGGAACTTGGGCCAGTTCCCTAGTTTAAAACCAACAAAACTTAGGAAACTATTTACAAATACTCTTTAATGTATTCAAATACTGATTAATAATCACTCAAAATGAAAAGTAAAATAAGTTGAAAAATAAGAGCATTCCTTCTCAGAGCAACTGCTATTCTAGGCTATGCATGGTTTGATTAGATTTCAAGGATTTTTATCTAGGAGGGCAATAGCTATGGATTTGGGACTTGCATAAAAATGAATACAAAAAGAGAGCATTCTTTTTTTTATTTTGAGGAGAATAAAACTGAAGGATATAAAACAGAATAGAGTCAGGCAAAGCAAAACAATTCACATGATATAAGACTTCAAAACAAGATAAACCAACAATGGCCATGATGATGTCTCTTGCTATCTTCAGAATAACTTCCCATACCATCAGGCTCAATAAAATCAAACAAAACAGAACATAATAAAACCAAACAAAACAAAACAATGAAAGCAATAAAGGACTTCAAAACAAGACAGTAGGAATACAACAGTGGCTACCATAATGCATGTTATCTTCAAAATAGTTGTTTATACCATCAGAAATAATAAAATCAAACAAAATGAAACAGAATAGTCAATCAAAACAAAACAATGAACATGATACAAGACTTCAAAACAAGATAAAAGGAAATCAATAATGGCTACCATAATGCCTTGTTATCTTCAAAATAACTGCCAAAACCATCAGGCATAATAAAATCAAACAATACAGAATGGAATAAAACCAATCAAAACAAAAAGATGAAGGCAATACAGGACTTCAAAACAAGATAATAGGAATAAAACAGTGGCTACCATAATGCATCTTGTTATCTTCAAATTAGCTGGTTATACCAACACACATAATAAAGTCAAACAAAACAAAATAGAATAAAATCAATCAAAAGAAAACAAGTAAAGCAATACAGGGCTTAGAAACAAGATAATAGGAAACCAATAATGGCTACTATAATGCATTTTGTTATTTTTATTTGTTTTTTTTATTTTAAAGTGGAAACAACAAAGGAAAATAAAATAGAATAAAACCAATCAGAACAAACCAGAGTAAGTGATACAGGACTTCACAGCATAATGAAATCAACAATAGTTACCATAATGCCTTTTGTTGTCTTCAAAATAGCTGCACATGATTTTGGACACAGCAAAAATCAAACAGAACAGAATAGAGTAGAAACAGTAAAAACAAAACAATGGATGCAATAAAAGACTACAAAACAAGACAACAGTAAATTCAAAATGGCTACCATACATATCTTACTATCATTGAAATAGCTGCTATTGTCACCGGGTACAACATAATCAAACAAAGCAAAAGAGAATAAAACCCAACCCAACAAAACAATAGACAATGTAGGACTTCAGAGTGAGACTATAGGGAATCAACAATGGATACCACCCTCAGAAGGAGACCACCCCCTAGAGGCCATGCTGTGTACCACTATCCTCTGAACAGATGATCAGACCACTGGGCCTAGACCTACAAGGTCAGTGAAACACCAAAGCACCACAGGCTTACAATTGTGTTTCACCTTAATAACTATCATTACAGCCTGTGTTTCTCTGGATCCACTGGTCACTTGGGGCAGAGGGGTTGATACTTTTGTTTGCCAGCCCATGAACCTGAAGGAGCTGGGATTTACCTGCCCCTTCCAGGGGGCCCCACGGGAAGAGGCTTGACTCTGGATGTTCTGGTCCAGTCAGTGGCCACCAACTATGCTGTTTACAGAAGAACCAGTCTAGTTCTTCCTCTCCAGAGTCCTTGCTGATGCTGACTCACAGGGAGAGGCTTGGCTCTGCAGATCCCGGTCCCACAGTGGCCCTCACATGGTGCTGTTTCCAGCAGAATTGGTCTAGTTCTCCCTCCCCAAAGTATATGCTGATGCTGACTCATGGAGAGAGGCTTGGCTCTGGAGGTCCTGGTCCCACAGTGACCCACATATGGTCCATTTTGTTATTTTTGAAATAGCTGTCCATGCCATCAAATGTAATAAGAGCAAACAAAACAAAATAGAATAAAACCAAGTGAAATAGAACAATGGAAACAATACAGGTTTCAAAACAGGATGGCCACTGCCTTCCCCCTCTAGACATCTCCTTTCCTTTCACCTTCACAATGTCTATTGTGCATTTTGGATTCCACTAACTCGGTTCTTCATACTAGGGAGACAACATGATGTTCACCCATGTGACTGAACCATTTCAACCATGAGCATGACCTCAAGTTGTATCCATTTACCTACAAGAGATTTGAGAATATCTTTCTTTATAACTGTGTAGCTTTTCATTATATAGAAATGCAATATCTTTCTTTTCCATTCTGCAGTTGATGGGCAAGCTACCCCTATTTTTTTTCTGGGTCCTTATTACATAGTGTTTTGGTTACTTTTCTTCGTTGCTGAGATAAACACTTGACACCCAAAGTTAGTGAAGAAAAGGTTTATTTAGCTTACAGTTTCTGGAGATTTCAGTCCAGAATCACCTGGCTCCAAAGCAGAGTGGCATGGCACTGGGGCAACACTTCAAGGCAGCAGCCAGAGCAAAAGCAGCCAGAGCAGAAAAAGAAGAAAAAACAAGCCTCTTCTCTGTCCTCAAATTGTACACAGGCCACCCCCCCCACCTTCCCGGTGGGTGTAACACAAAATGTCCTTTCTCTCCATTGCACAGGATGAGGATATTTACAAAGAACCTTGACTCCCTGCTGAGTCTCTCAGTAAACTTTTAAACTGTGCAAGTTGACACAATGTATTAACCATAACACATAGAGCATTGTTTTCTCTTTTGAATTTTAGTCTATGAATTTCCTTTTAAGTTAAATGTGTTTCTTGAATAAAGCATATTGATGGATCCTGTCTCCTGACCCACTCTACTTGTTTCTTTTTATTGGTGAATTGAGGCCATTTACACCAATGGTTATGGCCAACATGCACTGACTCATCTCTGCCATGCTATTTTCCTCCCACTGGCTGCCTAATTTTCCCCTCCATTCAGTTCTCTGCCCTGCTCAGTGATCCCCCTCTGCTGCTGTTCCTGGAACCATGGTCTTTTTTATATCTCTCTAGAATGTTCTTTAGTATTCTTTGTAGGGTTCATTTGTTGGTCATGAATTCCTTGAGTTGTTCTTTGTCATGGAAGTATCTTGTTTCTCCATTAATTTTGAAACATAGTTTTGCAGGGTACATCAATCTGGGTTCAAAGTTGTTTTCTTTCAGGACTTGCAATACTTCACTCTAAGCTCTTCTTGACTTGATGGATTGTGTTGAGAAGTCTGTCATGATTCTGATGGATTTTCCTTTATAAGTGATCTGTTTCTTTTCTCTAACAGCTTTTAATATTCTGTCCTTGTGTTGAATTTCTGGGATCTTGATTATTATATATCTGGGTATAGATTTATTTTGGTTATGGCTAGCTGGAGTTCTGTATGCCTCACTTATTTGAATGTCCCATGTTTTGGGAAGTTTTCTGCTATTACTTCTGTAAATAGAATTTTAATGTCATTTGTGTTGACCCCTGCTTCTTCAATGACACCTATCAATGTTAAGTTATTTTGCTTTGCATCATCTTGCAGCCATTGAATTATTTCCTGCTTCCTTGTTATTTTTAAGAGATCTTTCCTTCCATAATCACAAGATGCACACCTGTCTTCAAGGTTTGAAAGTCTATCTTCATTTTCTTTCAAGTGATTTTGCCAGCCTTCAATGGAGTTTTTAATTTCCTGGCTATATCTTTGAGTCTGTTTCATGCATTCTAAATCTCTCTTATATTGTTCATTCATGGTTTCCCTCATTTTCCTATGCTCTTCTATTTTTTTATCTATGTCTTCTTTAGAGATGCTTAGCAATTCTTTTACTGTGTTTTTCATTTTTTTCTTTTACCTGTGATAGTATTTCTGTTCTAATTTTTCCTATAGTCTTGTGAAGTTGTCTCTACTTCAGTTGCCATCACTTCAGAAACTTCAAGTGTGTGACTGTCAATCTCTTCAATGTCTTCATCTCCTGCACTTTCTCTGCTTGGGTTGAAGTCCAGGTTCTGCCTTTTGCTTCTTCATCTTGACATTTTCCCCAGTTCTTCCAAACAAGCTGGTAGTGGGGTCCCAGGCATGTCCCACATTGGCTACAATTTCTCCTGAGCTTGACTCTTTGGTTCTCCTGGCCAGTACTGGCTTTGGGTATCCAATGGTGGCCACTTGGTATGCTGGTACAGGGCCAGCTTCTGCTTTTTCCAGCCCTTGTGGCTACCTGAGGTGGAAGCGTCCCAAGGGCTACTGTCATGTGCACAAGGACAGGACCTGCCGCTGCCTCCCTACTGAGCTGGTTACCAGCAGGCAGTACCTTCAGATGTCTGCTGGAGTACACATGGAGCAGGGCCAGCTACTTTCTCCCTCGAGACAATTCTTCTTTAAGTTGTAATACACAGTGTTGCATCCTAAACTTAAAAGGTGAACCACAACAAAAATGCCCTCAGCACACATAGACACAGGAATTTCCTACTATTTCTTTTGAAATTCTTTATCATTTCTTTGTTTTTTTAATAAATTTTTTTGAAAAATTTAAAAAAAAGAAAAAAAGTTTGATTCTCAGCAAAGTAGGGTTGAAACAGCCCCATGAAAAGGGTACTACAACTTGTAGTTTACACGACTTTGTGGCTCCAATTCTCATTATGCATATATTCCCAAGTTTCTCAAGTAAGTTCCTATAATGTGGTGATAAACTGATAGTCACACCAGAGACTTAATAGAAAGAAACACAGACCTTAATATCTCTCTCTTTATTCATTACAACTTTACATCTGTTGTGAAAATCTTGCATAGCATCTTGTTGGATAATGGCCTCTGTAAATGTACCCATACAATGCTAACTCCAGAGTCACTAGACTCTCTCCTTGGTATCAAGGGGTTAACTCCTCATTTTCCAAAAATATTGTATGTTGAAAGGTTCATGGCATGAAGCTCACAGGACTTTTAGCAGCCTACATACAAAACAACTCATACTGGTTTTAGTAAGTATACCTCAGAGTTTTGTTTTCAATCATGGCTTGACATCTTTTTCTACACAGTCCTGTTGCCCTCTTCCCTCAAAGCCAGTGTTCTCCCCAGTGAACATGGTGGTTGAAGCCTAAGTCTTAAAAGTGTCTTTCAGGAAACTTGACCACTAACAAGAAGCTTCTATGTCTAGTGCTCCTCAAGGAGCACTGGCGTTTGGTCATGTGCTTACATGTAATGCTCACAGTGTTTCTTGGCAAGTTCTCCAACTAAAGTTCCACACAGCTTGTACTCCCCTCATTCATTCCCATACTCTTCCTTTCAAACAAAGCCTCTGGGTAATTCTCCTGATGAAATGCATAGAGGTATCTGCATTTTCACTGTGGCACTCTCAGGCAACGAAAGAGAGAAGGCCACATCCAGGGAACTCTCATGGCCTGAAAGTACTTTGACAACATTTATATAAAGCATTTAACCTTCAAGGTCTGCGTGCAGCATGCTTCGACACAGAATCCCATAAATTTCTCCCCTCAGTATTTCAGGAGAGTAACATTACTTCTTCAGGTCTTAAGTAGTATTTTAACTCTAATCACTAATTTTCACTAATCTCTGTTTAGTCTTCCAAGGCTTCTCTATTCTTAAGGTCCAAAATCTTTTCCTTTCCCAGATGACAGTACTTTCTTATGTCTTATCATTTTTCCTACTCTAATACTTATAAAACACTTTGCCTTAAACTCACTAAACATCACGTTTCTCCTGTTAAAAAACAGAAAAAAAAAACTCACTTTTTAATGGTAGCCTTCACTTTCACAGCTATTTCTCCAAAATTGATGTCAACAACTTTTGACAGAAATCAAAAAGTGAAGATTTTCTCCTGTGTTCTTATTCTGACTGTGTGATAAATAGCTTCCTTCACTCAATGGATGCAAGTATGTGTCAGAACCATGAAAACCAGTAATACTGGTACAAGGAAAATGGAACACGCTCCCATTTTGAGAAAGATTTCCACCTGCAAACATTTTTTGTCTGGGATGAATGTAACAGTGACTAACTTGGTATTTTTAGGAAATGCTTTGGACTTCCAAGATGACCAAGACAAACTTAAAATCTTCATCTGTTTTACTACAATTTAAGCAGGCTTCATCCTTCCTCTTGGAGGCACCCTTTTCATATTTACTCTTCAAAGAAAATAGTGGTGCCCTCTTGCCTAGTTTCTGCAGGAGGGTAGGAGATGAGCTTCTGATGCATTGCTCAAATTTGCAAAATGAGTGTCAGCCATGGAGATAGGAGAAAGTTTATTTTTCCTTAAGGTTAGGTCAATTAGCAAACACAGATGGCTTATAGCTTCTACTCCAACACTAGCTCCTGAAATTTCCCAGGCTTTTGTCTCCATGGAACATCAGGGCTTGGTCCATGTTTTCTACTTTATTGCTGGTCATATAATCAACTTGTGTCTATTTAATACCCACATATTTTTCTTTAGCAAAGGTAGATTATAAGTATGTATGTGAAAGCTAGACTTCTGAGGGAATGGCTTGTATCAGACACACCAAAAGGGAAGGTTTATCTCTCTATTGAGTACTGTATGAGCTTATTTTCTGACTCAAACAGTATTTGCTCATCTTTTATGGAAATCTACATGCTGCTTATTAAAACTAGTGCTTTAGGGTGAGGAAGGCCTGAGTTTTCAAATTGTTTGTAGTATCTTAACTATAACAACAATCTTAGTTGCACTGTATGTCAATTAAGAAATTTATTTTTGTTTGCTTACAAGGACATCATTAGGTAAAGATTTGAACTTACCAAGGAATATTCCTTGATGCTTAAAAATGTAGAGATAATTAAATGAGTAATTATGATGACTACGATTAAATGAAATTATAGGTAACTCATAGAATGTCAAAATTAAAAGAGATATTTAAGAGGTATTTTAAAAAATCATATGATGTGATTGCAAAATGAATTTTCCAATTTTTTGTATCCAGGACAGTCTCTCCATATATATTGGTAGCACTTGAAAACTTAGCTACAGTACACCAGGCATCACAGGTGTCAAGCAAATATGTCTAATGTCTCCCTTTGTCATATTCATCTCATTCTTGTTTAAATCCCTCAAGTTATGGACATAGAATGCACTGCCTTTTCCAAATGATATTTCAAAAACTATATTTGGAAAATATTATCTCCTTACCTCGTGCTGCCTGCCTAATTAACACATTCATTTTCACCACAGGAAATTATACCTTCTCAGACTGTACATTCATACAGTCTTTTGAATATTGTTTGTAAAAGTATTACTTAAATTAATTAATAGTATATTAATAAGGTGCCCCAAAATTTCTCATTATCATGTTTAAAATGTAGTAATCAGGATTAAGCACAGCATCCCAGATATTTCTGAAAAGAGATGACATGTGAACAGAAATAACACATACTCAGTTGAGTTCTGCTTTATTTCAGGCTGAACTTGTCTGATTAGTGTTTTTGAAACTCACATCACAGACTAACTCATATTGAATTTAATGTCCTGCAAATCACTGAGACATTTTTGTCACACACTGATGTTAACGCAGTACTTATATCTCTTACAATTTGAATTTAAGTATGGTAACTTCTATGTGTGCATTTCTACTATATTTAACTTATTCAATTCAGTTCATCATCACAGGTTAGAAAGATCATTTCTGGATTGTAATTGTTCTGCAGTGCATTCACTAACCCTTCAAGTTTCCAGTGACCCACAGATTTAATGAACACAGAAGCTGGCTTTCCTATAAGTTCATCCAAGTTACTGATTGAAGTGATGAATAGGATACTACTGAAGACACAGATCTCAGTTTTCCATTCAAAATGAATATTATAAACATCCTGAGTTTTGCTACCTTTTTTTCATTTTTTTATTTTGATGTGTTATTAACAGATTGATTAGTAGTCATTTCACACTATAAAATAATGCATTGCAATAGGAGATTGGCGTGTTAAGTACTTTTGTTAAAAAATAAAATTGATTCTTTTATTGATTCCTTATGTAGCTTATGAAAATGATCTAAAAGCAAAAAAAAAAAACAGTGTTTATAAAGTAGAAGTAACAATTTACTCTAAACTGTTTCGCCTAAAATCCTGGGTACATATCCATGGTTTTATGTTTATAGAAATACAGCAATTAGGAAAGAATTATGCCCACACATTTCCTAAATTTCCCATAAATTTCATGATGTGCATTTTGACCATCTCTAAAACGTGAAAAAGCATCTCTTAAAGCCTAAAAAAATGTAATATCCCAACATGATTATATCCAATATGGAGAGGTTCTGGTGTTTGCCTATGGCCCTAGGTAAGCAAAAGTGATATCACTCTACGTTTTCCTGAAAAGGAGACTGGGTCTTATGTTAGTTTTTGCTCCAAAAGACTCAATAGGGCTTATTGTCAGAGTATGTCTCTTTTTTTTTTATGTACCACAATCCACATTTGTTCATATACAATAATCTAAATTTATTCATATACAGTCAGAAGTCTTCTTCTGGAACATGGTTATAACTCTACAAACCCTGAATTTCAGCCTCAATTTCTTGTGACTCCATTTTCTGAAAAACCTTTGGCTGCAATCTCTCCTGTCCAGCAACAGAAGTCTCCTAAAATGAGCACTTCTTGTCCATGTAGCCTGCTTATAGTTCTCTGGCAATACAATTGTAAAAGATTTTATATCGTGACTTAGGAACAAAAGTCGTGATCTCTTGAAGGTAGGTTTCACTAATTTTCCATTAAATCAAATGTTAACTGAAGACTTACAAGAGAGGTGTGCCAACAAAAATGATGACAATTAAGAACAATGGTTCATGCAAAAGTGACCAAAAATTGCACCATTGCATCATCATTCAGAAAACATTACTTTATTTCATGAATCCATTAAGTACAGCAGTTACAGCTTATGACATATTGATTTATAAAGATTCATGTTAGACACAACCACATCCATTTGTTATTAATTGTGTGCTTATTAGTGCATTGTCTGTATTCCAACAGGTCACTTAGCAATAAGTCTCAAGTTTATCTGTTTACATAGGCATTTACCTATCGTCCAAAGGTTCTGGCTTGGGTATTTAAGAAAACATAATTATAATTTATATTATCATTTATTTTAAATATTAATGTTGATAACATTATATTTAATTGCATATTAATGTTATTTCATAATTTAATATATTCATCATGTGTTGCAACGGGCATACTAAATGTGCCTATCTGCTTGGCAGCCTTAACTGGGGCTTATTTTTGCATTAGGGCTTATATTGTAAGCATCCTGAAAAATCATTTCAGGCTTATTCTCCAATTAGGCTTTATTTTAGAGTAAATGGAAATGTGGTACATGCTAATCCAATAAAATGAAGAAAGAAGAAACAAGTACTACAAAGGATCCTCAGCTCATATGTATTTTGTTTTAGATAACTTGTAATTGAAATGGATATTGTGGTCTACCTTCATCATTGTAGTACTTATAACTTAAACAAGTCCATCTTGAATTCTTTGTCATTTATCCTAAGTATAATTTATAATTTGGGGCTATGCTTGAGCTCCATATTGCTTCGTTTCTTCATTTTTAAAAACAGAATAGTAAAAAGACCTACCTTATAAAGAACTGTGAGCATGAAGTGATAAAATATACGGAAAGCATGCAACATCTTGATGAACTTATAATGAATATTTTACCTGGAATTGTCTCCTTAGCTGTTTGCATGTTCAGACAATGGCATGATCCTGTAATCAAAAGGATCTTGTGACATTCTCCTTCTTTTTTAACTATTCAGTGCCGAGAAAGCACAGAACTCAAAGATGCCAAGGGAAAATGGCCAGGCTGCAGGCTCCTTAGAAGATTAAAATAAATAAATATAAAAAGACTTTGGAAAAACTTCTGAGATTCCCAGGGTTCAGGGTCTAAAAGAGACTCTAAAGACCAATGGTGGCCTCCTCAACATGTGCAAATGCCACTTGCAGACTGGGGAAATGCACAGATCTGCCACAGATAACAAAGGACTTTATAGAGCATCCACCTTGCTGCCAGCCCTGTACAGTTTGAGAGACAGCTCAGCACTCAGTCATCAGAGCTGCTTAATTCTGTGCCAAAGACTATCATGCTGCCATCCGTGGAGAGCCACAATGATAAACTTCGATAAGTCCTTTTCTTTAATTTTTGGCAGTATGAGATTTTTCATTCTGTATATGAATCACTTTGCACTGGCTAAAACCCCAAATCTACAAAACTTTACTCATTTCCAGTTCTGTAAATTGTGGTCCAGATTTGTTATTCTGCCTTTCAGAGACAATAAATATGAGAAGTGAGTAACATATAGAAGCATCTTTTTAAAGTTATAAAAGTAAATACACTTATAAATAAAACAGGAAGCACTTCTAAAAATCATGGCCTAAATATGAACCTGTCTATATGGTTTATACATTGCAGTTGAAATGTTCAATCAGTGTATATCCTCATGTAAGTTCTCAATTTTTTTCCACTAGAATAAATTTTTGTTATCTGGTGAGTTTATTGGGTATCTATTATCTGTAGTTTTCTGTCTTAAATGCCAATAAAATATGTAATAATATTATCTAAACAGCCTTTTCACTTTATCAGTAGCAAAGTCTCTTAAAATAGATGACCATTTTAAGGTTACTATGCATAAAATAGTATATTTACTTTTAGGAGTGAAAATAATATATCTTTTAACCATAACCTCTTTCCTTAAGAATTTATAAGACAAATTAAAAAATGACCATATAAAATTTAAATTAGAAGACATTAATGCTCTCTAAAGAATGAAGGGGATTAAGAGCTGGAGGGAGAGGCAGAGGAAGAAAAGAGAATGAACAAGGAGACTAAAATGTTTCATGTACACATACCAACTTCACACAGAGAATGTGAATATTGTGTACTTCAAAGATAAACTAAAAAAAAGAATAAAGAACTTAAAACATGCCAGGTATTGTGACTCAAACTTGAAATCTCACCATTTGAGAGGCTGAGGCAGGAAGATCACCAGGGATTTGAGGCCACCCGAGAATACACAGTGAATTCAAGGCCAGCTTGAATGACAAAGCTAAATCATGTCTCAAAAAAAACCCAAAGAGATAAAAGAAAAAGAAAACCATGAATGTACAAGATATTTTGAAAAGATTCCAACATTCACCATGATAAAATATGGAAATATTTGATTATTTTGTGCAGAGTGTGCTTTGAAATACAAAATGTAAATTTAAGAACTGCTTCACTCATACTTTTATTTCTATATCATAAAGCAGAAAATAGCAAATAGAAGATACTTAGGAAATATAAGAACCATTTGAATGAGTATGCAAACTGATTTTATAAATATAACTTTTGTATGCTACAGTATTATTTCAATCCTCATAGTCAAAGGAAATCTAATTTTTTGAAATAAAGTAAAAAATACAAATATAGCATTATTGTCATGAATATGGATTTGATTTTATCTAAAACTTTTGCACATGGATGCTGGGTGACTTCAAGAAGATAAAGAGCATATTTTGTTCATAACATTTTTTGTTCTTTCATATAATAAACTCAAGCTGGATTCTGAAACATTCTGGCCTCTACCCTGTCTTCTAACGAGGCAAATCTAGTTTTCATTCCTTTCACATGTTCTGCCCTCTTCCACCTCTGTTCCTTTACTTAAATTACCCTTGACATTTATAGCAAAATAATCCCTGCATCTATTCCACCCCACAGCTCTGTCTTCTGTAAGCATTCAGCCAATAATTTTACTTATTCAGAGAGCAGTCCCTCATTAACCCAAGTCCACAAGCCTTCCACTTACTTATCAGACCAAACAATCAATTCTCATTTACATGTGCAGGAATATCTAGCCAGCAGTAATTTGGACAACTTTAGTTTTTTGCCTTACAACAATTATGACTGAAGAGTGAATTATGTTTAAGGAACCCAAGGTTCAAACCTGCAGTTTTGAACATACATGTTATTCACTTTGGGCCTTCTGAAAAAAACACAAAATATTTTCTCTTATCCCAACATCTCTGTGAAAATAGACCCCCAGGACAGACTACTTGGAAAGATAATTTTAGGACTGTTGATTTTAGGATCCTGTATATGGTTAAGTCTAAGCCAGTTACTAATTTTCTTAGCATTGTGATGTTTCTCTTGAATTTAGCATAAACTTTTGGCGGTTTGGTGATCGACAACAGAATAAGGAAAAGTAAAAGTGAAAAAAGCATGATTTAACCAGGTAATAATACCAAGACTACCTCATTCAATGCTTAACAAGGCAACTCTGAGAAATTCATGTTAAAAATCATCATACAGTACTGAAGCTGTGAGAAGAAGGTAATAAGGACTATTTTCAAATGAGGCATTTTTCAAGAATTTTATTTACAATAGTAGTATTTTACACATATGTATGTGTATATACACAAACGCATAACATTAAATATGTTTTCATGTAAATATGCATATAATATTCATAATACACAAGAGATTGATGTGTTTTTTACAATTTTCTCTCTGCAAAATCAGTATTTTATTAAAATTCCTTCTTTTTATCTACGGTAATCATTCATTCAGTAAGGCCACTGTACACTTTTAGCAAATCTCCTATTTAATTAGGGCAGAGGAGATTCGGTGAGACCCCTGACATGTGTATGACAGTTGACAATAATGATCATCACTGCAGAATGATCTGGCTTGAAGAACCCTAAAAAATAACACTTTCAGGAGGATTGTCAATGTTTCTAGCAGTCTCGGATGCTCGGCTGGAGACAAGATATGGGCACTATTCCTTATTTCTGATCCTGAAAAATGTGATTCTGGAGTTTTTTTCTCTAAAGATATGGAGTCTACTTCCCCATCCCAATATTCTTCTTGGGCAAGAAATTCTGTATTTGCACAATATAGAGAGAAATTCTGTATTTCCAAAGACAGAAAATTGTACAGAGAAGTAGAAATTAGTCATAAAATAAAAATGCCTATCATCCACAAGAGTCTTATGAAGTCCCTAGGTCTAGATAACAAATATTTTAGTCTTTGTGGGCCATATGTCTTTTGGCGAAAGCAGTCTTACACACTGCTCAACAATGGACAAAGCTGCATTTTAATAATACGTTTTGCACTTTAATAGATGATCGTCTGCATGTGACCTGTGACTCATAGATTGCCGACTCCTTCTCCCATACATCTATCCTATATCCTATCAGGAATCATTTTAATATTCTTGTTCTCCTCCTGCCTCCTCAAATGAACCTTTTTTTTTTTATTTTTAACTTTCAAAAGTTATTGGAAAAGTAAAAGTGAAGAGTGAGCAAGAAACTGACTGTAAAGAACAGCCTTGGTCCGAATAAAAAAGGATAAAACAAGATGAAAGTACACCCTGAAAAAAGCAGGGTGGGCTATGTGGGGAAAGAACCATAGCCCAGATGAAATGTTAATTGTCAGGCAGTATAATTACTCAGTGGACTGCATCCTTATTTTCTTGCTGTTTGTTAACTTCCTTTTTCTTTTTGAGCAAAGTCTCATTCCTAGTTAAATATAATTATCTTCCTTCTGTCTACCAGAATGTATGCATCAAGTATGCACTAAATGCAGACAAATTCCACTTTGCTTTCATGACTGACTCCTCATTAAACATATTGAGTCACCTCAAGTAGGCTCTTGATGTTACCAGTCAGTCTTACTGAATGTCTTGGACACATGCATTTTACCACTCTCCCAAAATGTCTATTTTAGTCTCCCTCATCACTTTCATTCTCTTCAACTGATGACCTTGCTGCTACCCCACTGAAAAAAACTGTAGGAGTTGGAATAAAAATTCTATTAACAAGTAGATCCACAGATAATTAACAATATTTTCCTCTGTTCTATATTGTTTTGTCAGCATGAAATACTACTATTTCTCCCACATGAAAATATTTTTAAATATTCCTGTCTTGATTGACTGTGCCCTCCAGGTACTCTCCTGTTTCCTTGCATCAAACTTCCAAATATATTATATTTTCTGACTTTAATTACTTCTTTCCTTTTTTCTCCATTAATTTTTTTCTCTCCACTGCATCATTAATGAATTCCAACAGCTAAATCCAGTGATTTCTCAGTCATCTCTTATGTAACCTGTCTACATCATTTGCCATTGATGATCATTTCTTTCTCTTTGAAACTCTTTGTTTGACTTTCTCCTACTGCTTTCTTTTTCTAATTCTCCTTTGCAGGAGTCTTCATTTTTCTCTTTTTCCAGTGTTTTAAAGTTTGGAGTGATCCAACATGCATTCTCTGATTATATTTTGTATCTGCAATTAGTCCTGTGTCATTATCTCATGACCGCACAACCACATTCTCAAGATTTCAATTTCCTTGACATTTTTCAATTTAATTTCTAGCAATACATCTTCCCAGTTGCTCATTTGGAGTAATTCTTAACTTTTTCTCATTTCTTTCTCTCTCATCCTATACCCCTACCCTAAAATGTACCTCTTTCAAAATTTGTCTAGAGATGAAATCATCTCATTCTCCCTAATTTTGTATCCTTTTCCAAACCACCATCAACTTTCTTCTAGATTACCACAGTTATATTGAGAGTACCCTGCAGTGACTTTCTGTTTAATTTCATAAAAGGTAAAATTATTATGTTGCTTTGTAAGCTTTCCAAGTTCTCATTCATGTTTATTTCCCTGACCTTATTTCCTTCCAATTTCACTTTTGCTCACTTTTTCCAGGTACTTGGGCCTGTTAGCTATTTGGTGCTTTGACCAAACACTACTCAGAGATTTAATACTATATATCCCAAATCTTAGACTCTTTTTCCAACAATATCTCTTTAGTTAATTGTCTGATTGTTTAAATTGTTGCTACGGCCCTAATGCCAAAATGAATAACCTAGCTAACTCATCAATGCAACTCCTACTCTTGCTTCTCTCGTTTCCCTTTATCTTTGTTCTATTTTCTTAATAAATTATCACCTTATAACATACATAGAATTTTTATCATTTATAAAATTTACCTATTTTGCCACTCTATACTATAACATTATATTGTTATGTCTCTGCAGACATAGATCTTGTTTGCTTTGTCTATTTGTGTCTGTCTGGTCACTGCCAATTACTAGTCATTTAATAAGTATTGAATGACTAAATTGAAAGAGGATTAGAAGAAGCTAATTAGAGTGAGTGAATGCTTAAATTAGTGGGTAATTTTTTCTTGTGTTATCTTGAATTTAGAAACTGATATTAAAATATTTTTATTTATTTCTTATTTTGAAATATTTACACATGCAACCTTTCATGCAGTACATATTTAACAAAAGCAGGAAAAATGTGTTAAGGAACTAGGCAACCAAATCTGCCTGTATATATATTAATGCATTTGTTCTTAATTTTTAGCCAAATGCACTATTATCTGACCATTTGAATTTCCTTTCATCTTAAAAGGAATAACAGATGAGTGTAATATGTATGCACAGCAAATATTTATTAATTAAAAAAATAAAGTAGTATTTCAGCACAGCAGAAAAAACAGATAATGACTCATGGAATATAGAACAGAAAAAATTAGCCCAAGTTTAATCCTGAAGCCCATTTATATATTTTTGGTTTTTTGTTTGTTTGTTTATTAACGTACGTTTTGCTATCATCAAAGATATTGAAGTGACATAAAACAGTATAGGCAACAATTTAGTTTTAGCTTGGTATGTAAAGCAATCATGGGAAATGAAAGCTCCAGCTCTCAGTTTTCTGTAAAATAACTTCAATCAAAAGAAAGATTCTCTTTGTTTTAATTAACTGTATTAAATAAAGATATGGCATGGGTCCTAGTACAGGAGACTGAAATGGAAACATGTTAAAGTACACTCAATTGTCAAATCAATACAATATTTATATTTTAAGTTTCAAATGGTAAAATTTATACTGTTTTGTTGGTGATGTTTTGTGTAGTTCTTTCAAATTGGTACTGTGAAATCATTATGCATATTAAACAATGTGACCAATTAAGCAAAAAGATAAAGCAAAAAAATTTGTTGATTCTATATATCATTTGTTAATGTACTTTTCATTTTACATACGTTTAGGAAGTTTTGGACTAAGTTTTGAATTGAAATTGAGGTTAAAATATTTTTATACATTTCTATCTATATTTTTTGGATTAATCGTAAAAGATGTCCTCAATGAAATTATATACCCTTTGTTAAAAGCAATCCCTCTGATCATAAGAGAGCAAAATGGGAACATATAATAGTTTCTGCAGTCCACATTGTAAATCTGTGTTATCAGGTCTTTCATAATAGAATTCACATCAGTATATTTCATGGAGAGTTTGTCTTCTTTATGTATAGTAGTGAAATTTGCATATATGGAACTCTATCAGACACTTCAGGGTTATAATTTTGAATTCAGTGATTTTGGTTACATTAAAGAAACACAAGTAGACTGATTTTATATCTGTTTCACTGGAATTTTTTCCAAAGCAAAGACAAATGCAAATCAATAGTTGGATGTTGTATAGTGATCTAGCTCCCTCCAAATTATACTGAACAATTATGAGAATGCACACAACAGGTGAAAAACAGGAGAATAGAAGAAAAATCAAGCTAACTGTCTTTATAGAGATACATAGATTTCATTCTGTACATTTAAAAACTAGGTTATTTAAATGTCACATATATATTTTTAACAGTTGCTTTACTAAACCCAGAAGTTATCTAAATGTTCTTATACTCCATAAAATACTGTATATTCCATTTCAATTGCATACAATTGTACAAACTTATATAATAAACATTAAGAATTTAAATTCTGGAAAAAATATATATTGATTTTTACTATCATTCATGAGTCCAAATTTATATAAAATTGTAAGTTATTCACTACCATGAAAAATTAAGAATGAAAAGTATAAAATATTAATTTTTTAATACAAGTATTGTCAGTTAAAAATAGGTAAAATTGAAAATGATTATTTAAATCACAACGATATTCAATGACAGTTAACACAACTTATGGATAATAATATGTAAACTGAAATATAATATTGTCTTTAACCACAGGCATGTCTAGTAACAAAAGCCCACATTACTCACTAGTTACTGGTGTCAACTCAAATTCAAAGAACTCCTATAACTTTTTAAAGAACATGGAACTTGAGCCGGGCCTGGTGGTGCACACCTGTAATGCAGGAGGCTGAGGCAGGAGGATTGTTGTGAGTTTGAGACCAGGCTGGGCTACAAAGTGAGCCCAATACCAGTCTGAATGGCATAGTGAAACCCTGTCTCAAAAAGACAAGGCCTGGGGATTTAGCTCAGTGGCCTAAGCGCCTGCCTGGCAAGCGCGAGGTCTTGAGTTTGATCCCTGGTGCCGCAAAAAAAAAAAGAAAAAAAAATATGGAGCTTGAAATTGAAATAAAATGCTTTTCTAGCAGGAGAGGAAAATTAGCCTACAGGAATTATTTTTGATAAGGTATTCACTTTTGGAACCATTGTGTAACTTAATTTAGTAATGTTCCTAAATTAAAATGAAATAACATAGTTTTAAAATAATTGTCTCAGTACAAAAGGGACAAACAGTAACATAATTTTAAATTACTGAGAAATACATTTTAAAAGATGAGAAAAACTGTATCCATAAGGACAAAATTACAGAGCACTGCTACCAGAAATAAAAACTATATGTAAATTACTGAGAAGATATTCCATAAATATGTCAAACCTATGGATAGCATTTGTGTTGGTTTTCCATTGCTACTTTACTAGATCAGCAAAATTTTGTTGATTTAAACAATACAAATCTATTATTTACAGTTCTACAGTTTTAAAAAGTGCATCAGTATCACTCATCTTAAAATTTAAATAGTATGCTCTCAGTGGATTTGTAGAGGAAATTACATTCCCTTGTGTTTTTTAATTTCTAGAAAACTTCAACCCATATATCTTGACTCATGGTTTCCTTCATCTTTTAAGCCTGTGATGTTCAATGTCTTCCATGATCATTTTTTAATTTATTCATATTCCTTCCTTCCCACAACCAGCCAGATACCTACCTTTTCATCGGCAGCTCCATGCGCCCAACCGTGGGCCCCACACCTTGAGGCAATTGTCTTGAGATAACTAGGGAGATCAAGGCGTGTGAGTCAAGACTTAGATGTTAATATTACACATATATATGATTTTTTAAAAAAATAATAAAACAAATACATATAGACTATTTTTCAATATACTGAAGAAGTTAAAGATTCTGCTCCGGCAGGATGAAAGGCCACTGTTGGAAGCTGAGGAATCGGCGATGAAAGCCAGGAGACTGGACGATGCCCAAGGCAAACGTGCAGACCAGAGCTTCTCTGAAGAGAGCTGCCAAAGCTCGCCTGATGAAAATCAACCACCGCCAAGCTCCTCCAAAGAAGATCAGCTAAAATTCTTCCTTCCCCTTCTCTTTCTCTACTGTCTGACAGCAATTCTCCTTAAAGTGGGTCTTCCATGCCCAGAACCATGCGGACCCAATTCAGCTGGGCATTCCCCACTCAAATTGACAATTATCCAATTAACCACCACATATATTGTGATTTATTTTTTAAATAATGCTTTCTAATTACAATAACTTCAAAAACAACTGGAGCCACTTTACATTTTTTGGGACTGATTTTAAATTTGATACTATCAAGCAATAGTTTGGGAAGCATCTTGGCAAAATATCTAAAACGTACATTATTACAAAGTATAATTTTGTTATTTACTCTTTTCATTAGTTTTGGTGTATATAGTTGATTATAGTGTAACTATCTGGCACTTTGTGAAGCTGCATTTCAAATATATATTCCTCCCTATAAAGAATATATATGAATATATCTGTATGTTATATATACACCAAATATCTATGTCCTCTCTCTCTCTCTCTCTCTCTCTCTCTCTCTCTATATATATATATATATATATATATATATAGTCAGGGATTTGCAACGAAAACAATTACATACAGGACACATAATTCTTAGAATCATTTTATAATGGTCATCCAAAAAGTCAAATACAAAAGAAAGAGTGCAGGAAATCTGTCCACACACTAAGACCCAAAGAATCCGACTGAGGGCCTGGATCCCATGGCAATATCCTGCATAAGTCCAGCTAAAGACCTCAAGCCCTTGATAGTGCCCCCCATGAGTCCAACTGGAGGCCTAGAGCTCATGACAATGAGTCATGCAAGTGTCTTTCATAGATCTGTGCTCAGAAGGACCAATGATCAGCAGTGGAAACTAGAAAGTCTGTGCCGGTGGGATGAAGGATCTGTACCGGTATGCTGAGGGTTTTGCACTGGAGCCAAGAAGTGATGCTCAAAATAAGGACTGGGACTCCCCTGAAAGGTACCACAGCCATCCTCAGCAACAATGAGGTCCGGAGCTCCTCTGACGATGAGATCAGCTGAGTTCACATCAGGAAGCCAGTGTGACGAGCTTCTCCTGGATATTGAACAGCACACTGTCTTCCCCTCTGAAGCCAAGAAATAGTAAAGACCAGAGCTCCCCCAAAGTGAACTGCTGCCATGCTCAGCGACAACAAGGTCCCGAGCTCCTCTGACGATGAGAGCAGTCAAGCTCACATCAGGAAAGAAGTTCAACAAGCTCCTCCAGAAGAACCAGCAGCAACAGGAGAACCAACAGCACCCAGGAAAACCAGCAACACCTCTTCCTCTGTAGTTCTCCTTTTCATCTTGGCAGCAATCTTCCAGTGGGCCACCCATACTCAGAACCATACTGATTCAGTTCAGCTGGTATTACGAGTTGACCATCACTTATCAATCCACCACCATATATATACATACTGTGTACGTACATATTTATATTTCATGCACATGTACATCTATGTATATATTTATATATTATATACAACTAAAACTACTAATAAAAAGAGTTAATGTATGGTATTATAGTTTACCTTACAATAAAAATCTCTGTAGTCATGGAACTGAGTGGTTAAATTTTCATGTAACCTGATCAGTAGGTCTCAACTTCAGCAATGTGTGAGAAGTCTTGAAAGTTACTTAGAGTTAATGTGCTTTTCAAGGGATGTTGACTAGGGATTGCTTTTGAAAAGAAAGAATATGGGTAAAATTAAACAACAGTGAATATCAGTGATACAACACCGTATTTTCGGGCTTCTTGTAGCTAAACATTACGTCAACAGTAGAAAAAGGAATAAAGGTTCTGCTCCTACCCAATCATGCAAGGATCAAGTCTCTTATATTATGGAGTCCTTCAGGATTTCAGGTTCCTCTGTATTTGGCTTTGTGAAAAGTGAGGATTGTGTTGTGTGATATTCTCAATGGGGCCTGTCTAACGGAGGTGGAGGTCACTGCTGTCAGCATCTTACTGGACACATCACACCTTCTGGGAATAGATAAAATCCAGGAAGATGAGGCAATATAGTTCCACATTATGATATATAGGTAAGAAAATTTGATAAACTGTAAAACTGAATCACATAGAGAACAATACTATTTATAGTTTTTGAAATGTATATTTATAGTGCATAAGTGTTAGTTTTATTTTCGTGGTGTTGATATAACAAATTATCACAAATTAAGTGGATTATGAAGGTGCAGAATTTAGAGTATGATAGGTTAGAAGTCTCACTGTTTTTACATAAAGGTGTTGATAGAACTGTGTTCTTTTCTGAAGACCATAGGCAAAATCCAGGTTTATTTTTTCTTTTCAAGTTTAGAAGACTGCTGTGTTGGGGTGGAATAATTTCCTCTCGTTTTAAAGCCAGCAGCGTAGTGTCTTCATAATCTCTTTCCAATTTGGACCATTCTCCTCTTCTGCCTCACTTTTCTACTTTAAAGAACACCTAGAATTACATAGGGATTCACCAAGATAATCCAAGGATAATCTTCCTATTCTAAACTAAGAATACAGCAAATTGATTTTTATCTACAGTTCATCTTTGTCATATAACATAGCATACCCACAGTCTGTAGAATTAGGACCTGGACATTTTGGGAGAGCCATTCTTCTTAATTCCATCTGTGTAAAGTTAGAGTTTAAGATTCATGCTTTGTTTTAACCTTTGAATTTGATGAATTTTACTTAGTTGAAATACAAGATCACATATGAGTAGATCATAAATAAATAAATATGAATTCAATTGAATAATTATAGAGAAATAGATCAATAAAAAGAAAGGAATTTAGATATATTCTAAACATACCTAAACATACAAATCAAATAATAATCACGAATAACAATTATTTTACATATACATCACCAAGGAAAAAGTTCACATGGGTATTCAGGTATAGGTATAGATATAATATGCAGTTCATTACTGAAGAAATTATAGTATGCACGCAAGTCAAAAAGAAGAACTACAATAACCCGAGACAAAAATTGCAGAAATTTAACAGATATTAGGCAGTAACTACACAGAGAGCTTTCTCCTTTGTCCTTGAAATTCAAAGTTCCTCCTAAGCTGGAGGGAAGGATTTGTGCACTACCTGGGAAGAAAGGAGTTCAATTACAATCCGCAAAATTTTCCACCTCCAGCAGGAGGCTTTTGATCTGAGGTTGCCACACACAGTTTATGCTCTGTGAAGGGCAGATCTGCAAATCGAAAAGTTCTACCTTAAGCCTTGCAAGATGCTATTGAGGAGATAAGAAGGTAGAGCAACAAATAAAGCTGTTAGTATAAAGAGACTCTAAATTTATGTATTTTCATACCCCAGGAACAATTATCTTGCCAAAGATGGGTAGACATAAGGTAAAATGGTGAGGGGGGCAGTGAGGAAGATTGCCAATTTTTAACTCTATATAACATACATATTTGGAAATTTTCATATTACTGTAATAAAATATTAAATAAATGCGTCTCGTAATAACATGTGATACAGTGCTTTATTTCTTTGCAGAAAGCCTTCTTCATGACTTTCAGATATTTTGTAGTCAATATTTCCTGTTGAGAATAATTACAGTTTTAATGACCTGAAAGGACAATTATAAAACATAATATTGCCTTTTTTCTTCTGTAGTTCTTCAAATGCCTTAAGGCATTTTAAAAATCTATTGCTTTGACAAATTGATTGCGGTTACTCCGGTGACCTGTGAAGTGTTTGTTATACTACAGTATTCTAGTCAGCTATGAAAGTATGCATAATCATATTCTTTAAATAAATATGGCAGCAGTGAAATGTAGATTGTGTTTGTATGACACTTGTTTTGAAAGCTGAGTATGATAGCTTTTATACTCATTTTATCTCTCTTTAATTCTGTGTGTTTTTAGCATTTTCATGAGTTGGAAAAGTTTAAGTGACTAAGTATTAAGCTCAATTATGAAATAATTGCTTTCATATGAACATATCACAGTGCATACATTTCATTTTTTTGCTTTTAAATTGGTTTATGCAAGTGTTATAAGTATAAAAATTAGACAGTTTTTAAATTTTTTTTCAGGAAAAATACCTTAGGAACAGCAATAAATATAAAACATTAAGTGTTAAATTAAGAAAAGAGGGCCCGTTTAGTTTCAATACATCCGCACTTCATTTTCAACTTTGATACTTATTTAGCAGTACTACAATTTATAAAATGCAAATATTGTACCTTAAAATATACTTTTTTATGGATTTATTACCAGAAAGGAATTGAATTATATCGTTCTGTGTTGTAGAAAATATGAAATAAAACTTAGGACACAATAATATTGGTAACTATTAACCTACGAAAACAAAAACTCCAGGAAGATTAAAATATATCCATATGAAATTTTGCAAACAAAGGATGGTGAATGGTCGAGAGCTGGCATCTACACTGAAACATAATAAAAAGTAAATAAAGTTAAAGGAATTAATACTGGACCATGAATTATTGAGATTTCTAGTAATAACTAATAACCCTTTAATTTGGGCTAAGGTTATTGCTATTTTAAACTCTGAGGTCAGTTATACTTATCATATTTCACATAATTGTTTCTTTTCATGTCCTAAAAGTGTAGCTGCCTTTCTTTTTCATACTCCTGTTATTGCTTCTATTTTAGCCTCTTTGATTCATTTTGGATGCAGCTGCACAAGAAATCTTTCTAAAATGTAATTTGGATTATATGCTCCCTGACATAAAATGATTCAATTTCATATTACATTATATTTGTGACTTTGGGCATCCTCCAAAACAAGATCAAGTTTTCAATTTATTATCGGAAATAAAAGCTAAAACTGTGAACTTGCTGAATTCGAATTCCAGAAACAGGCAAGGTGTGAGGAGCTGTATTTCTGATGGGTAAGTAGCCATGCCGTGCAGGGAATCAAAGCCAAGTTAATAATTTTAAAGTGCTAGCCAAAGAACTTGCCGCACCCAGGAACAAAGAGCGTAAACCATCTGGAACTGAGCCCTGTGGCTATGGAGTTTATAGATACTGTTCATCTGGGGTAGTGAGAGGAAGTGATAGCCATTGAAGTTGGGCTTGGAGTAGACGACATGAGCCATGAGATCTGTCCAGCTACCTCTGAAGGGCAGCCCCAGATTGCGAGGTCCAGGGTTAGAGGCAGGCAACAATAAAATCCCAAAATAGAAAGAGGCACATACAGAGGTGCATACAGCAAAACAAAATAGGCGAAAATACAAGCCTTTTCTTAATGAGGAATATATTGACAAAGATTCCAAATCAAGAAGAAAATAAAATTCAATAAAACTCAAATAAAACAATTTATTTATAAATTAATTTACAAAGAAGTTTAATGTAAAGAATGTGACAATGATTTTAATATGAGTGCATTTGTATTTCTAAAATAGAAGAGAAGCTCATAAGCATCACATAATGGTACAAATCAAAATTATATAAAGTTAAAACTCAAAATAGAATTCTTTGTAAAGAAAGCTATTTTGATTGCCATGATAAAAAAATTCTTAAATTGGGCCAATTCTGAAATAATCAGAATTAAATTTGTCTCCCAAAATTAAAGTCCAAAAAGGAAAGATAAAAGAATAAAGTACAGAATTCATGGATGAGAGCTTGAGAAACTCCATGAGATAATTAGCAATTTTTTGAGAAAGAGCATAGAAACAATAATAGAGAAGCAATTGTTGAAGAGTTATTGGTGAGAATTGTTGTAAAATTAAGACTATCTTTCCTTAAAAAGACCAATAGAGCCAAATACAATTGATTCAATCAAACCTATACACCTAGACACTGCAGTACTCTGTAGGACACATTTTCTAAGGAGAAAATTTAAATCAAAAGCTATCTGGGACAAGTGAAGAAATAAACAAAATAAAAAGAAACTACCCACTTGGCCTAAAAGACCTATATGCATCTTGGAGCCTCTTCATTTCTTTAACCTTCCTAACCTTCTTACTTTCTAGACTTGGACTGTGTTCCTGCCACATTGATCTTACTCATTTCTCAGAGTTAATCAAGTCGTTTCTTAGCCCAGTGTGTTCTGCTATCCTATTTACTCACAGAATAACAACTCTTGTTATGTTTTCCTAATTAAATTCTATTCAGTCCTCATATTTTTGCTTTAATATTATCGAACATTCAATTCAACACATTTTCTCACACTCACGTTCATATATTATCTCATAGCACCCTGATTGCCCCTTCACTGAAAAGAACACAAGCTGTAACCACTCAATTGTTGTTTTTTAGTTTTAAAAGGTAAATGTTTAGTACCCAGGAATCACTTGCCAAATTAATAATGTTTTACCTTGTGTTTAATCATTTTTCTACCGTCTTTTCCAAAGTGTGCTTACTTTTTGGGGATTGATCTTCTCACAAAGATACAGGTTGCTTCATGGTTGAGATACATATATATATATTCTCCCTATGTTGCAGATTATCCTTTGAACATTGAGTATTATGTGAATATCCTCCAACAGAGATTGTTTTAAAACATCTATCATGTATATTTTTTGGTACGTACCAAACAGAAGTTTTTAAAAGGAACTTCTCTCAAATACTGTTGTTAATTCAATAGGCTCCAGACTTCCAAAAAAGTTGTCCATCTACCTGTAAATACTCTAACAAGAAACTCTGGCTAGTAAGTGTTGTTTTAGGATTTCTTTCCATTTCTTACCATCGGGAGGGTTTTGGTTCTTTCCTGGTCTATCTGGTATTATAGGAGAAGTATTGGGGCTTTCAACCTACGGAATTAATCAGATTCTTCTGCCTGAATGCATACATTTATCCTCTATATATGCCTCACTATTTTTCTCATTTATACACCTTCACACAATCAGGCTTGTTTTACCCTTGACCCCAGGATGTGATGCAGTAATACCCATTTGCTCTCCTCTCTTTGATCCTTTTCTTACTTGCACTAAGAGTCACAACTTCTTGTTCAAATCTCATAGTAAAAGGGTTTAATTAAAAAGTCATCCTGCTTCTACCCTTTATTTATTTGAATATTTGTCAGCAGTGTCTGTATTTTGCTGCTAAATTTCTGTCTTCTTACTAGATGTGTTTCATTTACAGAGACTTGAATCTTCCTGAAGAACATTCTCACATAAAACGAGCTATTGTCTCTGATTCAGCTGTCTTATTTTCAGGAGGCTGCAAAGTAAAACTTTATTCTTCTAAGCAGATTAAGAACAATGTCTTACCTTTCTGTTAATTGTTAGTAAATTTTCCTATTATTTTTCTAGCTCTTTAGCGACAGCACAATTTGGCACTCTTTGATAAGGTCAGAAAGACTTTTATACATAGATATTATATTGTACTCTGTTATCAAGAACATCCTTCCTGGTTTGTATGCCTGAAGTTAGTCAGAAATAGAAAAGCACAAGCATTCTACTTAGAGATGACAACTGAGAGCTAAACATATTAATTCTTCTATCAAAGAAGGTGCATCACAGTCTTGAATATTGCTGGTGGTGACCATGTCCTTGGTGACCATGTAGCTCTGATGAAGACACCGTAAGATACTTCATACTCTCATGAAAGCCTCAGATAAACACCCCACCTTTGGAGACCATTTATTACCCTTACTCAGAAAAAAGATTAGAGTGTTCATAAACATTGTCCTTGGTTTCTATAATTTCTTTAATTTTCAGAGATGACCTTCGCAAATTCTCCTGTTTACTGATAACTATCTTTCTATATTGTATATATTTTTATAATACACTCTATATAAAGAAAATGATAATTTTTCAGTTATTTATGTCTACTTTCTATCTCACATTAGGTGCTCAGAAATAGCCTCTGCAAAAATGGATGACAATTTCTGATTCTTTGCCCTCTCACTTGACTGCTGTAGTTCTTGATCTCAAGTTATTGCACTTTTATGACGTACTACCTAAATACATTTGCAGAAATGTCCACTACCCCTGAATTTAACTAAAATGAGTTGCTCCTCTGGTCACAGATGAACTTCCAGAGATTTCATTCAGGTATTAGGCAATGCTGTTCTGTAACCAAACCTGGGATAGCATGAGGTCCAGTGCATCATTTCCCATCTAGGTCTTTCTGCTTCTCAATCATAACTTTCCCTTCTGCTACACAAGTATACTTTTCCCAAAGCATTCAGAATAAAAATAAACATGTGAATGACTCAGTCAAGTAAAATCAGATCCTAGTTAGCTCATCTAATTTCCTTTTCTACTCCAGCCCTGATGGTGAAGAGAGGATCTAAAAAAGAAAGATCTGTATGTATGACCGTTTTTATACCTTCTCATCTAAACAGGGACACAGTTGAAAGTAGAAAGAAAGAATAAAATTTAATCAAATTGACTATTTTTGAAATTTTCAGTTTTGTGATTGAATTAATTTGTATATGGAGATGATAGTAAGTATCGTATTACATTTTCAACAGTATCATTATTTCTAAGTAAGAATACAACTTGGCAGTGTGGTAAACAATTTTTTTAATTGTTGCTTTCTAAAATGAGCAGCAAATTAAAAATAAAATAAGGAAATAAAGTTCTCTGCATGTTCATGGACATAAATCTGTTTCTTAACCATAATTAACTCTGCCATCTTAAGGGGATTTTCCTTACTCTTTTATGTTGTTTTCTATAGCTATTCAGTTTTTATCGACAATGTTACAAAATGAAGTTCAGTCATTAAGACCAAAGCCCATGTGATCATCAGACTTCAGATTCTTCTTCTGTGGCTTCCACCTTCTTCTCAGCTGGGGCAGCAGCGGTGGAGGGTACAGGGCTTCCTGCAGGTGCAGCACCAGCTGCAGGAGTGAGGCATCAGTCCCTGCATTGCTGATAAGGCTTGCAATATTGGCACGGGCCAGGGCCTTTGCAAATCCAACCTGGCCACGAAGTTTTGACATTGGCAGCAGCTGCTATAAGGAGGGCATTGATTTTATCCTCCACGAGGGTCACGCTGTGCTCCTCAGAGATGAGGCCTGAGTAGATGTTGGGAGCTCAGAGACAGAGGCCTTGGTGTGGGCTGTCCTGGGCAGTGCTGGCTGTCACAGGAAGTGAGGCTCTCACTCCACGCTGGCCTTAGCGGGCTCTGAAGGACCCAGTATCATGAAAGCGGTTGAGAAAAGGACATAGTTTTCTTCATAAATTCATTTTGTATATGATTAAGTTATTTTCTTTTTTTTAAATAAAAAACACCAGTAACCACCATCAAATTTGTACTTTCATTATTGCAAAATGTGAAATTTTAAAAAATTCTAAAAAAAATTTTAATGAAAAGGTAATATATCTAAAAGGGCCCACGTGAAACAGTCTACCAAGGAACTATTTTCTTAACAAGTGTTATTTTTTTCTTTTAAAAAATTATCTAAATTCTAACATTTTCATAGTGAAATTTTTTTCTAGATTTACAATGTCTTTCATTAACATTTTGTAGCATGAAATTAATTGTGTATATCTTATCTAGTTATTAACATTATTTTCTGGAACTGTTTATTGGCTGAAAAAGTGAAAACCTCCCAGTGATTTAGAATTCTGGTGATAAAATATTGTGGTTTGAATGAATATCTGGCAAAGGTTTAGATGTGAAGGTCTTATCCCAGGGTGGTATTAGTAGGTGATGTGGTCATGGAAAAACTCTGAGGCAATGAGAAAGGTGTATTTTAAGGGCTTTGTGGCAGTATAAGATTATGGGACCCCTGGCCCTCTCCCACAGCTCAAGATGTGAGTACACACTCACTCCTAGAGGCACTCTGGCCACTGTACACATCTTTGCAATGAGCCAAACCAAAAGACAGAATCAGACTTGATCCCACAGAATCACGAGCCAAAATAAACCTCTCCTTACTTCATGAATAGCCTATGTTAATATTTTTTTAAAGATGAAAAGCTACCACAAGAAATATTCATTGATCCAATTAAAAAAATGTGCTCAATAACACCATTTTTCCCAACACATAAAAATATTTAAAATTCAAAATTAAAACATGTAAAATGTTTCAGCTTTCCTCTCAGGAGTTTCAGGTCTTTTTTTTTTTCTTTAAAGAAACTATAAGTGGCTTCCTGTTTGAAATATTTTTCTCAACAGGTACAATTCACTAAGCTTCAAAAGCAATCACTCTAAATTTTTAAATTACACAATACCTTACCAAATATTTGCAACTGTCACTAAGTGCAATTAAAAATATGGAAGAAACGTTTACTGAAATATACTTACACTAACACTGTAGCTGGTAGATTGACTTACAACGTATTTTCTCAAGGACTGAAACATTTATAAATCTGATGTGAAGGCAATAAATAGAAAAAGAACAGTTACATTCAATATAAAGTTTCAAAAGCAAATTCATATATCTGCTTAAGTAGACATCGTTCACTGACATTCATTGTTCCACTGTGCATATGTACAAAAGAAAGCTTGAAACAAAATATAACTATAATTACTTTAGAATGGTACTCATTTGATCTAAATGGAAAGACAGAATTGAAAAATTCATGTGCACTTCATGTACAGGCACCTATGATAATTCCCCTTTCCTGAAGACAATATTTTTAAATTAACTGTTATTATTTCTTTAATAGATGCTTTGTGATTTGATTTTATGGTGATCAAAGCTATTCCTACACAATTCAAAATGGGTGCAAATATAGACCATATGATTCAAATAACTCATGTATACACCATCAAGATGATATCTGGAAGTGGAAAGATGTACTTTGTTTCTGGTAAGCAGAAATAATTTTCTCAAAATGGTCTTATTACCAAAACTAATATATTAATTTAATGCAATATTAATTAAAATACCAAAATCACTCCTCCTACAATTAGAAAAAAAGTTATGTGTATCTGGCACAGATCTAGAATAATAAAAACAATCATGGGTAACAGAATTAAAATGAGAGGCACCATGATCCCAGATTTCAAATTATACTACAAAGTCACAGTTATAAAACAGCATGGTACTGGGACAAAAACAGCCATATAGATCAATAGAATAGACGATGAAGAAACAACCCCAGACACATTAAGCCATCTCATCTTTGAGAATGGGGCCAAAATATTGAGCTTGGAAATGTATGTTATGTATTATAAGCTGAAGGAAAAATAGCCTCTTTAACAAATAGTGCTGGTAAAATTGATTATTCATATGCAGAAGACTTAATGAAGACCAGGCACTGAAAAAAAGTCAAAATGGATCAAAGACATAAATATTAAAGCAGGAACAATTTGATGGAAAATAAAACCAATAAAACTCTTGAAGACATAGGAAATAATTTTCCAAACTGAGCCCAATTGCAAAAGAAATTGCATCAAGAATTAAAATTTTAAATTTGCCAGTTAAGTTTCAATTTAGTGTATAATTTGCTCTAGGAAGAGAATTGCCCATTAATTAACATGTGAAAAGATTTTGAGAAGATATGTAAAGATATCTTGTCATAAAAAGAATGAACCTTCAACAAAGATGGCATGGAATTTTTTAAGAATGAAAAATGCCATTAATAAAATGTTTTATGTTTTGTAATGTAGTATTTCATTGAAATCAAAAAAAATGATTTATGTCTGACTACTCATTTCCTGATAAGTATACAACATTGTGTTATAATGCAGAAAGCAAACTTACATTTTGATGTGGAAGTTCCACATATTTTTATTTCACAGTATGTATTCTTTACCTCCAACTCAACATTTTTACATTGTTTTTCTTTTTTTTTGTCTTTTTGAGACAGGGTCTCACTATGCAGTTCAGGCTGGCCTTGGGATCACTTTGTATCCCAGGTTGGTCTTGAACTTGCAATGACCCTCCAGCCTCAGCCTCCCAAGTGCTGGGATTACAGGAGTGCGCCACCCTCCCAAATTCTTTACAACTTAAATACTGAGTCTGAAATTTTATGTTATTTATTATCTCCTGAAGAAATTTAAGCGATTTTTAAGGTATGGAAGCTAAATTAAATTGAATGCATATAATCTCTATGTAACGTGTATCTGGACACAAAACTTTTCACAGAGCCTACAGACAATGTTGATAATAATCTTTTCTTATGATTCAGCATTTATTTTTTAAAATACATGAAATTTCAATTTAAATTGTAACATTATTTGTCGACTTTTACTCCATATTCTTTTTCTTTTTCTTGAAGGACTATCATATCAAATGCAGAGCAAAGAATAGAGCTTCATATAATGATTTGATTATAGCTTGTTAAGAATAGACTTGTTTTCCACTCATCATTCCCTCTTCAATTTTTTACTGAGCTGTGCTCTTTTAGAAATGTTATTGAGTGGGAAGATGTAAGCTTATATAAACATGTATTGAACAGCTGAACTGAAATGTTTATAGCCCCAAACAGGAGATTACTCATTGGCATTAGTACAGTGCATAGACATTTTCATGCTTGGCCTATAATTGCAATATTGTATTTGAGAGAAAATGTGTTTGATCAAGAGAGAAAACAACTCTACAGTTGCTCAGAAAGATGACATTGGTTAAATTAACCAAACCAATTTTGTATCATAACATTTATGGAGTATTATATTTAAAAGTATAGTGGAATGTTTATAGTTAAATAAGTCTTGATAAAATCTATTGTTTTTCCTAATTGAATCTAAAGAGAGACATTGCTAAACTTTTATAAATGTGAAATACTATTATTCACAAAGATTGTTCAGTTATCTTGATTTGCATTTTACTATTTTCTACATTATTAAAAACACCTTATCAATTTAAATTCTACTATTTTGAACAGTCTATCAAAAATGTTTGCTATTACTGGGTGAAACTGAATGTAACACATTATTTAACTTAAACCCATGTATGTAGTTGTCTCACAGATTCTCTTAAAGTTGATTTAAAAAATTTTTGAATTCTATGTAATTACAGTGACTCATTTGATTAATGTATTTAAATTACAAATATTAATGAGTGGGAAAAGACAGCACATAAATGTCATAATCCTATATTTCTGCTTCCTAATTTTTTTGCTATAATTGGAATAGCATTTTTACCTGGTTCTAAGATGAAGAACAATGTTTTTTTGCTTTTTGAAATTTAAACCTAAATTTGAAAGCATTTTCAGCTTTTGAATCAGAATTTGAAAAAAAAAAAAAGAACTAGAAAGATTGTTGGCTTTACTCTTAGAAGAGAACATAAAACTTACACCAACTAAAAAGTCTTAGATTTTCTCGAGACCATCAGAGAACTGAAAGCCAAATATCTTCCCTGAAATCAGAATAGTGGTTAATCCTGGAGGAAGAAACAGATCTTCAGTCTGTTTATCTTAGACTTGGACAGACTCTCCGGAAGTTGGAAAATCAGGTGAGATTCTAGTAGAAAATTCAAATTGAAATTCTAAAGACTAAACCTGAGTTGGAAGAAAAGCATATGGTTCCAACAAACCAGAAATAAAGGAGGATTTCTGTGTCTTGTGCTCTCTGGCTCTTGCTTGCGGAACGCTATGAAGTGCTCACCTGGAAGATCACGGAGAAAACTTAGAAAATTTTGCCACGTCCTGTTGACTTTGCTGCTTGGCAAGAGGCCGAAACAGAGCTCAATACAGGGGTACACCAGCAACAACAGAATACAGAACGCGGGCACTGTTCAAAATCCACCACAGTGGAAGTCCGTGAGAAGAAATGGAAAAGTTGTATCCCTGAGAGGGGTAATGGATACAAGGAGCTGATCCCTGGCTAAAGACAAGATCAGAAAACATAGAAGAATAAATCTGTAGCCAGGCATGGTAGTGCACTCGTATAAACCCTGCACTTTGGGAGGCCAAAACAAGAAGATTGCAAGTTGGAGTCTAACAAAGGCAATTGACTGACTTAGCCAGACGTTTTTTCCTTCTGTGGAATAACAACATCTCATTTGGGTTATTGAGATCCTAATGTAAGAGAAAGAAAAGGAAATCGAAAATACCTGATAAAATAATGGCTGGAAATATATCTGAACTATTAAAACTATGGACAAACCTACCAAAAAATGTTGAATAAATCACAAACTGGATAAACCCAAAGAAAAACATGACAAGAAATATTATGATTAGATTGGTGGAAAGTAAATACAGAGAAAAAATTCTTAAGCAAAAGCAAAAAAAAAAAAAAAAAAGGAGAAGACTAATTGATATAAATAAGGACAGACTTTCATTAAAAACTGTGGAAATAAGATGCAAACAGTGCCTGCTCTTCCACTGCTGAAAAAATAAAACTGTAAATTCAGAATTTTTATATCCAACAAAACAGAATTTTTCAAAAATGTAGGGGAATTTAGATCAACCTCAAAGAAAGCAAATTAAGCAAATTTGCTAAAATAAAACCTATTCAAAAATAAATATCCACATGTTCAAATTGATACACAGGATTTAAAAAAAGCGATAGACTGAAAAAAAAAGTTCCTTACAGAATAGCTCTGATTAATGAATACAAAAAGCATGACTTAAACTAGAATTCAGCATTAGAATACCACAGTTAAAAAAATTGCAGGTTGATGAATATTAAAATTTGCAGTTAAAACTTTGAGGAGACATAAAATAGTGACAAAGCTTCAAAGTATCTCTCTAAATATTGCATTGTGAATTTGAGTGTGGGCTGAATTTAGTGAATTTCTTCTATCAAATAATGTTTAGGAAAAAAAGTCATTAACTTTACAATACAGAGATCTGACAAATATCACATTAAATGATCAGAGTTACCTTCAGCAGTGACAAGTCATGTCGATATCAGGTACCTCTGGTACGGTACAATGGGATGAGAAGGTACACTACTTCTACAGTATGCAGACATGTCTAAGGAGAAAAATACCCTACAGATCAGAACAGCACCCTTCAAAGATCACGGGAGTGAGGGAAAATGAAAGACAGAAAATAGCACGGATTGAAGGAAGCTAAGGTGACATGACACCTACAAACTAGGTAATATGCTGGGTTACATATTCAGGAAGGAAGATAGGGTAATTGTGGGAAAATTAAAGAAATCAAAATACACTATAAAATTTAACTAATATTATTGTGTCAAAATTAATTACTATTTTCATATTTGATAAAATATAACATTACAAAAACCAAGATGCTAAGGACATTCTCCATGGGATAAATCCAAATGAGTACATTCCAAGACATTTAAAGGAGTTTAATATTAAAGTAACCGTGGAACTCTGTTTTTTACTTGCTGTTCTCCTGAGCTAAAATATTTATAAATTTAGAAACATTTTGACAATTTCTGAGATGAACACATGCTATCTTTTGAACAGGAATATTCCAGGAATATTTCCTTGAATGTTTTCTTATCTGATCCTTACTTTCATGCATTTCTAGCTAGATCTGAATTATTTTGTGACATCAGCAAGCAATAAAAACCCTAATGTGTACATACAAGCAGACCACACTTTTTTGAAACACTTAAAGGAAAGGAACAGCACATTCATGATTTCATAGTTTTTAATTCAGTCCTTCATTTGAATTTAAACATGGATGAGTCAATAATGCGAACATGCTTGGGTCATCATAGAAAAATTGTTCCTGACAATACCATTCTCTTAGCCACGGGAACATTCCCATGCACATATAATTGGTCCTCAAGTAACAGCTGTGAATTTCTATTATTAGGGACACGATGTTCTTCTGCCCTTAGCCTGCCCATGGGAAGATATCCTCCCCTCTGTAACTGTGCTTCTGCAGTCTTGCTTTCCTTTCTGCACAATCAATGGGATGTATAATACTTCAGACTTCCACACATACATTATTTTTAATTCATTCAAGTAATCTACGGACATGACACAGACTTAACTTTCACAGTTGTGTGATCTTTGATGAGGAAAATTTCATCCACTTACTTAAGTGCCTTTGAAAGTGTTTTAAATTGATAGATATTATCTTTGACACAATGATTTTTGCAGTACCCTTGCAGTTTTTGTGTGGGTACACAAATTTATTAATTGAAAATTAAGAATTGGGAATCCTAAATATAGAAGTTGCAAATCACTACAAGCTAGAAAGACTGCTTCATATTCTTTGGAAGTTTTAATCTGATTTAAAAGAAAAGTTATGTAAGTCATTAACAACTGTGCCATTAGTTATGTCACAAAACCAGAGATGAGATAATCTTTGTCCTTTAATATTCGAAATGATTTTTGCCATTAATCAATTTATGTCTATTCCCACTTCACTCCCATAGATCGCCATCTTTAGCAGATGGCTCTCTGATCCAGTCTATAGCTTTAAAAAAGTTTAATCCACAGTCAGTTCCAAAAAGTTATTTTGGTAGAACATTACAACTTCTGATGAAACTATTTGCATTTCAATCACTAAAATATACACATAAAGAAATAAAGGGAAAATGTTATTTCCTTTGTGTAAAGAATTGTACATTTTACTCTTTTCTTATATTGACTCTCCATATTATCACCATTCTTGATTCCCGTTTGAAGAAAATCTTCAAATACTAACTGCTATGTTACATTGCTGTATTTCACATTGTTTTAATTAAATATAATCACCTTTACTTTACCAACTCTTGGCTTCTAAACATATATACCTATATATATGAAATATTCAAGTAATAGGCTGTTTAAAATAACTTAGAAAACAAAAATAATCTGGATAGTGATTTAAAAATATCAATGTATCAACAAAGACAGAATTTAAATATTGTTACAGAGTGAATATTAACATGTAAAGAAATGATTAGGGTCGGGGATTTAGCTCAGTGGCTCAAGCTCTTGCCTGGTAAGTGCGAGGTCATAAGTTTGATCCAAAAAAAAAGTTAATCTTCTAAGTAATCATACACTCTACTCATTTAATAGTTGTGTTGCCTTATTGCTCTAATACAATTATACTTGTTCCATAGTTTTGCAAACAAAATGCTTATAGCAAGCATTCCACTCCCAAAATCTTTATTCACCTTTAAATAATGGGTGGCGTATTCAACAGAGGTTTAATAAAGCAGTATCAATTTCTTCCTGGGTTGGTATTTTGTTTGTTTTAACATAGGTGACTTTTTAGCCTTTATCCATCAGTTATAACTACTCAGACCCTCAAACTATGGGTCAATTCTTATCATCGCACTTTATTTAGTAGATAGAGGAAAAGAAAACCAGTGCATGATGTATTTGTGTATCTTATCTTCATGGGGAATTGCATATATTGATTACATGCGTATATTGTCAGCATCCTGAAACCATTTGCAGGGGAATGTGTCACTATTGTTACCGCCTGTGGTGTAACTGAGGATGATGGGGAATAATATTTAGCAAAGAAAGTGATACTAGGTGTAACTCATGGCAATATTCCTCAGGGCTTTTTTGGTATGTGTAAAATTCTACTCTAAAAATAAAGATTTTTTCCTTCATTAGATTGACTTCACAGAAGTATTTTTTTGAAAGTTACTTTAAGGCCTGGGGTTTTAGCTCAGTGGCCTAAGTGCCTGTCTGGCAAGCACAAGGTTGTGAGTTCGATCCCTGGTGCCGCAAACAAAACAGTGTGGAAAATTACAAAAGATATTGCTCTTATTTGCCATATGAAATATACATAAGAATTTGTTTTGTTCTTTACTCAGCTCCCTATTTAGACAATTGCATCATAATATTTACCTTTAAATATGGTAGAATGACTATAGGATTTTATGAGGAGGAAAGCCATGCTCTGCTCCTAAAATAACTTTTTTTTACGTGCAGTATACTCAGTAAGTGCTGGCACCCCTTTGTGCAATATAAAAACTGCATACCTGTGATAAACTATAGGAAGTTTATAGAACATCTGTTGTAGAATACTGGTTGTAGTCATTGCACTAGGGGAAAGTCTGCATGGAGAGATTCTGTTTCTCTTGAATTATCCTACACATTTACAAACTTGCATAGTGTATAATTTTGCAGATTCATTTCAGGAGTAAAAGTCATGTCAGTTTTCCAATTCAACTTGCCCTCTTTTGCGCTTGTTGATAATGAATGTCTTTTATTTTAAAAAGAAACATGCAAGTTTTGTGTTATTATCTGTTTGTTTCATTTTTGTAAGAATCTTCTTGGTCTAGGTCTTGTACACTGGGTAACTACTTTGAAAATAACAACACATGGTGTACTAGCTGTCACTAGTTTCTTTCTGTTTTGTTGTGAAATTTTGCATTATTTTTCATAAAACAGAAAACATTGCCAAAAATAGTATGCAATGTCTACTTTTGACATCTTGGTTACAATTTTTCTACCAAAATTCATAATTCATTGGTTTTATGTGTGTTATGGATTTATTATGTATCTATGTGCATTGTGAAAAATAGTGATAACTCCTAAAGCAGTTGTTTAATTATTCATAAAGTTTCTGGTGTTTTTTTTAGCTTGGCATTTTGCACTTATGTTTAGGATTCTTGAATGTATCATTCAATTACCTATTAGAAAATAATCTTTTAGGAAGGATAATCTCTTTTTTAAGAATTACTTTATAATTTTACGGGAAAGCTAAAAGAAAATTTTATATTCAGCTAGTTCCAAAATGGATATTTCATTGGGGATCATAGCTTTTGCAGGGAAATGCTTTGTATACAATTCTGTTTCATGTGCCAATTGTTTCAGATGTGTCCTGTTTTTTATCTTTGCCTTTCATATATTCAATTAGAATTTAAAATCATTTAACACACTTAACTTCCTCTGTTTGAGAATTTACTGTTGATTTATGTTTTATGTCACCCCATTCCACTTATTTTAAATCTCCATCTCTCATTTGAGCAGATTACCTTTTCTATGCTTACATCTCAACCTTTTTGTTATCGCTATTGTTTTCTGTTTGCTTTTCCAATCTTATTGTGTAACATCATCTCCCTCAGGAAATTCACACAGAGGAATGTCTTCAAGTCACACTTCATTTTTGCTCCTCCTTCAGTTCTATATTTAAAACAAACTAACCCATAATACGACACATTCAAGCACAAAGCATCCCAACTTGTTTTTCACATAGGTACCAAATGCAAGAAATACTAACAAAAATACGAACAAAAAGGTTACCTATCTGGCGTATGTTCCCTATATCAATTCTCCACATCACACTTTTCACTCCCTATGCTTAATTAGCCATTTATTTATTTTATACTGGAGATGGAGCTACATCCCTAGTCCACTTGTCCACTCTCTTTCTTTCTTTCTCTCTTTATGTTCTCTGTCTCCTCCTTTGTTCTTTTTTTTTTTTTTTTTTGGGAGGAAACAGGGTCTCACTAAGTCACTAAATTGCCCAGACTGAGCTTGGGTTACAGAAACCTGCCAGCATATCCAGTAATTCTTTCATTCCTTTAAATATTTTTATATATATCCCCCTTCTTGAAATCTTCTCCTTACCACTCTTAAACTCAGCTAATCAAAGCCCTGTCATTCTGTCACATCACTTTAATATGTTCATTAAATAATTGCATAATTCTTTTCACATCCAGAGCCACTTTACTTGGCAAGGCTTTGAGATTTCTACCCTGGAATTTATTTCTTAACCTGGGTTTAGAATAATTCTTCAAAACACAAGACACTCATTCTCTTTTTAAATTAAATTCTTTCTCTCTCTTTCCCTCTCGCATACTCTTTCTCCCTCTCGATTATTGTTTATTTGGATTCTATAGTTTTATTTTAAAATACCTTAATTTTCTTTATCTCCATAAATATCTTCTGGATAAAGAAGTAAGCCATAAACATAAATTTAAGGGAGATTTTTCTATGTATGTTTTCACATAATTTTTATGCTATAGTAATAATGAGTGGCAAAGTTTTCTTGAAGAAAACAGGAATAAATTTCGTTCTAAATCTATAAATTATGCTTCAAAAGAGTAAAATGAGTACAAAATGAGATATTAATGTAAAGGATTATATACACCAGCATTTGATTTAAATTTTTTTTTATATGCCAGAAATAAAACTCAGGGCCTCGCACTTGTCAGGCAGGGGCTACGTCTCTGAGCTACAACTCAGGCCCTAGTGGTTTACAAATTTTTATTACAATCTTGTTAGAGTCAGTACTTCAAATAAGTTAAATACATTATTTTCCATGATTAAAAAGGGGAATGATACTAGAATTTTTTTTAGGAAAAAAACGTGATAAATATCTGATCAAAGGAAAATCTATCGGTCTCTATTTAAAATAGAGAATCTTGACTTTATCACTACATCAGTGGAAAGTGGGAAGATGTTAGATGGGATACTTTGAACTATTCTCTCCTAGTAAAACAAAAATTACAAATATTGTGTGTATATATGTTCACTATTTTTGAACAATGCAAACTCTTCCTTGTACGGCTGAGTTACACATTTGTAATTAAAAAGAGGGAGAAAACTTCAGACTCCAGTTCTTTTTGACACTGGTTGTTTCCAGGGATCAACCTGCAACCCTTTTGTTTTCTTTTTATCTTTCATTACTAATGTAAGAAATTGAGCAGTTACACATCTTACACTAACTTATAGCAACCCTATATGTTGAGGTGGAGTGATTACATGGTACTTGTCTGACAGTGAACAAAAACTGGTGTATAATCATTATTTCATAGTGAAGTCTGTATTTTCTTATTTCTTATACAGAATTGTTTGCTTTTTGTTCCAACCAATAATTTTCAGACTTTATATCTGAAATGTAGACTTTATCTATAGAAATCTGCCTGCATGCTAATTTGGTAAATAGGCCTTAATAATAGAACCCAAAACAAAATTGAAACTGACAGTATCTGGCTATTGTATCCCATCTGTGAATCTATTGTGATTTGTACTTATTCTCACTTAAGAGTTTTAGAGAAAATATTTTTCAAGCCTTTTGTATGACAATAAGTGCTACAATTCGGGAAATGATCATCTCCTTATTTTTACTATAGAAAAAAAATGCCTTGAGAGGAGCTAAAGATGGCAGAACAGTAAGCAGCAGAGTAAACAGTCTCTCTGAGAGAAACAGTTCAGATGCTGGAATATCACATCATCGAGAGGACAAGAAGGAAGGAAGTGGGTCCCCTGAACCAAGGAAGAATCTAAAATATGACTCGAAGCCCACAAAGAGAAAAAAAAAAAGAATTTAAACGAAGAAGAAGGTGGTGGCTGGCAGTGCCTCAACCTGGAGCTGGATTCACCCTGCCAGAAGACCTGCTGAGCCTGGAGACGCACACGGTCGTGGTTGCAGTCATGGTCACAGCTGCGGTCGACCCCGGAGGTCTCTGTGGAGAGGCACAGGAGTGAAGGAGAGCTGAGGGCATGGAGATCTGTGCTGGCAGTGGGTGAGTGTTTGGAATTCCACCCCACCCCCACCCCACAGGAGAGAGTGGTCGGCCAGGCTCCATCTTGGAGTCGGGCAGGTTGCGCCCTCCCAGGGCTAAGACTGCTAACTACTGGCGTCAGCGCCCGGTTTTGGGCAGGCCTGTGGAAGTTGCCTGAAGGAAGCCAGGAAAAAAAAAACAGTCATTTGGGAGCTCCAGGATGTGGGCAGACCCGCAGAAGCTGATTGGTTGGAGATCGGCTCCCATGCGCATTTCAGACAATATCACTAAACAGCTTAGATTCCCAGGGCCTGACCAGGTCTGCTCCCTTGCAAACCCCAGGTGGCTTGGTCCCAGGTTCAGTGCAGAGACACAGGCACCCAACATCAGATATACGCAGCCAGCCCTGGCTAGAAAAGACAAACAGCCTAACTTTGGAGAAGTTGTGGCCAGTGCTGGGGTGCCTGGGACCACACTACTCAGGGGTAGAAGAAATCAAGAATATGCCAAGACAAAGAGGGAGAGGGCAATCTCTGGCATCCAACCCAAGCAGCGCAATTCCACAAAGGGAAAACATGGAGATCGAGAATTGCATACCTGAAATGTCTGAAGTGCTCTCAACTGAAGTGAAGAAACAACTTCAGGAAGCTATAAGAGAAATTAGAACAGAAATTCTATCCCAGGTAAAACAAGAAATGAAAACCATAATAAAAGAAATACTAAGCATCTCTAAAGAAGACACAGATAAAAAATTGAGGCGCATAGGAAAATGAGGGAAACCATGAATGAAGACTTAGAATGCATGAAACCAAGAATGAGACTTAGAATGCATGAAACAGATTCAGAGAGATATCCAGAATATTAAACATTCATTTGAAAGCTGGCAAGTTGACATGAGGGAAACTAAAGAAAGACTTTCAAAGCTTGAAGACAGGGTTGCAGCCTATGATCGTGAAAGGAAAGATCTCTTAAAAATAACAAGGTCTCAGGAAGTAACAATTCAACAGCTGGTGGACAACTCAAAGATGAGAATTTAAGAATTAAAAATGTGAGTGAAGAAGCAGGTGTCAAGACAAATTACATTAGGACCTTATTTACAGATATAATTCATGAAAACTTCCCAAGCATAAGAAAAGAATATGACATTCAAATAAGTGAGGCATATAGAACTTCAGCTAGCCATAACCAAAACAAATCTACACTCAGACATATAATAATCAAGATCCCCGAAATTCAACTCAAGAACAGAATATTAAAAGCTGTTAGAGAAAAGAAACAGATTACCTATAAAGGAAAACCTATCAGAATCACAGCAGACTTCTCAACACAAACCATCAAGTCAAGAAGAGGCTGGAGTAAAGTAATGCAAGTCCTGAAAGAAAACAACTTCCAACCCAGACTGATGTACCCTGCAAAACTTTCCTTCAAAATTAGTGGAGAAACAAGATACTTCCATGCCAAAGAACAACTCAAGGAATTCATGACCACCAAACCAACCCTACAAAGATTACTAAAGGACATTTTAGAGAGAGAAAAAAAAGACCACGGTCTCAGGAACAGTGTCAGAGGGGGACCATCAAGTGGGGCCAGCTGATTGAATGGAGAGGAAAAATAGGGAGCCAATGGCAGGAAAATAGCATGGCAGAGACAATACAGTGCAAGAGGGCCTCAAGGCACTAATAGAAAGAAAAAGAGGCATAGTGGATCAGGAGACAGGATCCATCAATATGCTCTATACAAGAAACACATTTAGCTAGAAAGAAAATTCATAGTCTGAAAGTGAAAGGAGAGAGAACAATGCCCTATGTGACAGGGAGCCAGAGGGGGAAAGAAAAAAAAATAGGGGTAGCCTGCCCATTAATTGCAGAATGGATAAGAAAGACATGGTATTTCATGGGGTGGAAACCTACTCAGCTATAAAGGAAGATAACCTCAAGGCTCTTGTAGGTAGATAGAGGCAACTGGTAATAGTGCTTATGGATGTAATGGGCCAGAGTCACAAGGGTGAATGTTGTGTTGTCTCCATAGCATAACAAACTAAAGGTGTTAGTGGGATCCAAAATGCACAATACATATTGGGAAAGTCAAAGGGAAGGAATTATCTAAAAAGGGAAGGAAATGACCACTATTAAGCTATTATCATGATTTGAAATTCAGATTGTATTCATAGTTCTGATTAGTTTCATTTTATTCTGATTTGTTTGATTTTATTATACTT